>CAJNRD030001116.1:8087475-8099105 GCA_905319865.3 Cotesia congregata
TATATATATATATATATATATATATATATATATTTATACAGCGGATCACTGACGTCTAACGTTTCTATTTTTGTGAAATTATTTTCTAACCGTAAAAGAAAATCAAATTTTATTAGTTTTTAACAACGAAATGTTGTTTCAACTAGTCTAAAGGCTGATTAGATCATTGAAGTCGAGGGAAAGAGTAGTTTCAGAGTTATTTTTGAAATTAGTTTTTCATAATTTAGTTCTGTAAACTTAATTTATAAAATAACTTGAGAAAACCTCACATTTTTCTAAAGAGTGGAAGTTTAAAATTCTTTCGTCAATACAATAATTTCTTCTCTTGACAATCATTTTATTTTTAAAGTTTAAGATTTTAGGAACTCTCGACTATCAAGAAGTACTAAAAAAGTACGAACAAAAATTTATTTAACTCCATCACATAGTGAATTTATACTGTATATAAAAGCATGTACACATTTTTATTCGATATTTTGTAAGCGTCATGACTGACAAAATGAATGTATTAATTGCACCTCTTTGTTTAGTATCACAATAAAAAATTTACTATCAGTATAAAGTTTAACTCGCAGTAATCGCACGCTCTGTTGGATATTTAACAGTGTAGTTCTATAAATGAACATTTTAAAATATCAGCTATCAAATTCGCTTTAAAAGCTGAGTACGAAAAACTTCGGAATTTTATTGCTCCATTCACACCAGTATCTAGAGTATGAGGATATTTTGAAATTCGGAAAATATAATATTCAGTAAAACTTTCCAATTAATTAATTACCATGAAAGTTTCATAAATCAATTGTCTCTATAGATAAAATTAGAATTTGTATTTTAGAATCCGTATTACCGGAATAAATAATTGTTATATTGTCACTGAAAGATTTAATTAAAAACTTCGGAAACTTACAAATGGTATAGTTTTTAAATTTGCATAAATCTAGAACCTCGTTTATTTTTTAAATCTTTTATTTTCAAGTACTCAAATAGTTAAATTCTGTTATGGTATGTTCGTAAATAATTTTTGATATGTCATGATATGATTGGATTTTTCCATATCAGGCCTTATATGGTCATACATGTAATTGTATCATTCTTTGATCAAAGGTACACAGTAAAAAATTGTGCGTCATTACATCAAAAAAAATTTATGTTAAATATCTAAAACTTTTTTCGTATTGATTTAAGAGAATTAACACAAAAAAAAGCTGAATTTTGATATAAAAATGTTAAATATATAACAAAATAATTTTAACAGAATTTTTTGATGCAATGACATATAATTTCTTACTGTGTGGTGTTAAAAATTTTCGACAGAGGGCGCATGATCGCTGAATTATCTCTCTACAAGAAAATTAAATTTAATGTGTTAAGTTCTAAAGTAAAACTCATTATTTTTTTATCACGCTTTCATTAGCTTCACCACTATCTATATTTATCGATCCATCTATCTACGTAACGGAATCTTAGAACGTGATTTTTACCCACTTCGCCAGATTCCATTTAAAGTTTGCACACTCATCAAGGACCGATGACAATTCAATAATTCAATAAGTTTGCTCCATGATCCTGACCAGGATCGTCAGGATTAGCCGTTTTTTATGTCCGGAGAAACGATAGTATCTTATTGCGCTAAGTACACGTTTATGGAGTGTGCTCAGGGGTGCATGATTTAATCTTTGAGACAAGCATATGACTACTGGCAGAATCAACTAGGGGGTTGCGTACATGTTCTACATTAAAAAAAAAATTATTATTTAAAAACAGTAAGCTACATGATTTATCGGTTAATCGAACTAAAAAGTGAAAAATATTTTTAAAAACACGCTTTAATAGAAAACCAAACTAATATGTTAATAATAAATTTCAATAATTTTAAATTAATAATACAGTGACAATCAAAAAATTAATTTTATTGTGAAAAAAACGTGAGGTGCTTTTTAAAATATTTTAATAATGACTCCACTTTTAAAGATATCTGTCAATAAAATATTTACAACGATTGATATCAAGTGCCCTCAAAAATAAAAATAAAGTGCTCAACATCATTGGGTTTAAATTTTCAACTCATTGAAAATTATTTCTAATTATTTAGCTTAATTTTCGATTAAATCGTGTTTTTCAAACTATTATTCATTCATCCTTCACAGAGTAAAAAAGCAATACCGATTACTATTTTGTACAGTAAGTAGTGCTTTTGAAAAAAATGAGGTTTAAACGCATGGAATAGTAAAGAGCGTTATATAAAAACTACCAATTACTGTCTGCCAATTAATGTTTGTACGAAACAGTAATCATTGCTAAGTTCATGATTTATTTTATTTCCAAAAAAAAAATAATAATTTAGAAAAATATCTTCAACTGACGTTACCGCATTTTCCAATTGTTGAAAGAGAAATTTTTGAACGAAGTCTATGTGCATCTTGTTTGATAACAGTAAAGTCCTTCTAAAATAAAGTTTTAAAGAACATTTTTTTTTTTTTAATCATAAAGTTTTTTTTCATGCAATAAATGTGTTTGAAAACAATCATGATAATAACAATTTAATTATCTTCATACTGTTAAAATCTTTTAGAAATGAATGGGAGAGTTGTACTGCTATGAAAATGGCTCTACACAAGTCTTTTGATCAATACGTCTGTAAGACTTATGTGATGACAACAACAATACCTATTGTAGTCATAAAATCATAGATTCACATACATCTATTTATAGATTTAATATATTGTTTAAAAAACAGATAAATTGATAGAAATATAAGAAAAAAAATATATTTATTGTGAGTGAAATTCTATTGATAAATAATGAGATGGAATATGACTGGAAAACCAATATAGCTGCAAAGAATGCAAGATTTGAGTTGTATCGTTTAACTAGTAGAAAGTAATTATTATATCGACAACCTAAATTATTATTAATTATTCTCAAATGACTGAATGTGGTTTTAAAAATTTATCGATAATTTTAATATTAATTATGTTTTAATACAAAACTTAATTATTCAATAAGATTTCTTATTAATTGAACATCTAACTCACAAAGTCAAAAAGCTTTTAAGTTCTTAAATTAATAATACTATTTAAGTATTTACCGGTTTCAGAACATCCATTATAAGATAATTGATCAAATAAAAGTCAATATTAATTAAAAATAACAATTAACTATGATTCTATAGAATTAAATTATTTTCAAGTAAAATTGTAAAGAAATTTTTGTATAATTACTACACGGAAAGAAAAATGTGGAAATCGTTCCTATAATTTTAATGAAATGTTTTCCTATACCATTTTAGGAGCGATTACTTAGATTATGGAAATTTTACCCATAATTTTTGGGAAATGTTTCTATAATTATGGAAATGGTTCCTATAATTATAGAAACGATACCTATACTTATAGCTGTCATATTATCGGCATGATTCCCATAATTTATCGGAATGCTGGTTCCCTTAATATATTATAGGAATAGTTTCTATAATATTATAGGAATGGTTTCCATAATTATAGGAATAAACGCTAGATATTATAGAAGCCATTCCCGTATATTATAGGAACCATTTTTATAGCATCATGGGAACCATTCCCATAACATTATAGTGGTGATGCCTTTAATATTGAAGTAATATTTTTTCACATAAAAGTACAAGAATTACTTTTCTAATCTATAGAAAAACGATAAAGTTTCTGTGACGTTGAAAATTTAATGTTATTACACTCGTAATAAATTATTTTATTGATCATTCGACTAATTTTGACCACTTTGAAGCATTTGAAATTATTAGTAATTTTGATAATTTTACTTGCTTCCCAGTAACATCAAATAGCTAATATTTCAATATTAGCTATGTTCATATAAACAATAAAAATTACATACCTAAAAGGTGGATTTAATTAATTTTCAACGTATGTATTGTAAATAAATAATTTGTGTTGAAAATAAAATGAAATTGTAAGAAAAGTTTGGAAAATCCAAAAGTGCACGCCTCATAATCTCATTTTTCACAATAAAATTGATTAAAATAAAATATAAAAAGCAAAATAATAAGAAACAGAAAACTCTGCTATGATTTAGTGGCACCATAACTCTAAGGTGAGGAAAAAAAATACTATAATAAAATGTATAGATAGATATACAAAAAAATCCACAGTCATATATTAGTTTTTTATAAATAATAATTTAACGACAGTGAATTGAACGCTCATATAAATTAGGAAAATCCTTCGTGTGTTACTTTAGATAATAAAAAAAAAAATTATTCCGGTACGATCATTTTTTCGACCAATTTCCTTGCCACATACACCCATCCATACACGGACGTCCAGAAAAAATTATGTTAAATGTTATTATTTACTATGTTAAACAAAACAATTGTTATTGAAATATATTTTATGTGCCTGACAAATTATTCGACTTGATATAAGTGTACTCATATTAACCTGTAAGTGCGATAAAAATAACAAAAAATCAATTTCAGTTTCGAGAAAACTGCTTTTTTTGAAATGTCGAGAGTAGAGCACAACCTCAACGCTTCGCTTATGAGGCGTGCAATAAACAATGAATTTCCGTATCTATTTTGCTCCTGTAATTCTATAGTGAGAAAATGTCCCTTTTTATTAGAAAAACTTTAGAATTGCTACAATATTTTTCAATGTCAACTAACACGATTATAACTGAGTTGGAATAAACGATTTAAGATTAAGTACACACGTGAATAAAAATTATGAAAAAGAAATTTTTTCACTCTAGTGAAAGATCAATTTTCATTTACAAAAAAAAATTTATTAGCAAAAAAATATATAATAATTACTTTATATATTTGAAGTGAACATTTTTCTATTATTATGTACGTCATTCCCATAATACTATAGGAACTATTCCTATAATATCATGGGAACCATTTCCATAATATTATAGGAACCAGTCCCATAATATTATAGTGATGACGCACATACAATATAGAAACCATAATATATTGAAGCTATTCCATTATTGTATAGGAACTTTTCCAATAAACTATGGGTATGGTTCCCATAATGAGCCTAGGATTGATACCTATAATGATCATTTCACTATAAGAACCATTCCCATAATGCTTTGGAAAGGTTCCTATAAATTTCTCTCCGTATAGAATGGTGTATTAAAAATCTACGTCTTTTTTTTTAGTGTTCTATAACATTTGTTAGTTTTTAATAGTTCAAAAACTTCCGGACATCAGTTTAATACAAAATTTTTACAGAATAAAAATTGTCAAAAATTGAATTATCTTTTGCATTCAATCTTTTTTCTCGTCATTCTGCTATTTTCTAGGTTGAAAATTATTTACATTATGAAAATTTATCGTCAGCATTTTAATTTCTACAAGTCACTTAATTCAAGTCAATTAAGATTTCTTAATATACGAAGATGTCCGATAAATATTTATTTAATAAAAGTAAAGTAGTTTATAATTGTTCTCTTGACGTTGAGTCATGTTGCTCGTTCTATTTCAACTGATTAGCATGTTAATTTGATAAAAAAAAAATTTAGCATAGTAAAAGTGAGCTGAGGAGTAAAATTCACTCCCGATATTTTATAGTGTATACTGAGTGAATTCTCTTGATATGATGTCAATACTTTAAAAAATTAAAAGCAATTGGAATCGTGTAAGCTGACCATAAATAGCAAGAAACTAAAGTAAATCATATGTAAAGAATACGTATACGGAAAACAATACGAATTTCAACCTTAACCTCATGGTGATCCGATTTGATTAATCTACGTATACACTATACAACAAAATTTTGCGATGTTTTATTGGGAAGTTTTTTAAAACAAATCTCAGGAGAAATCATTCAAAGTATTTGGTGTTGTTAATGTTATTGATCTCAGTTTATAGTTTTTGATATCTCAACGTTATGTCTTAAATGAAATATAGATATAAAACGCGATACAGATTTTTACTGAACAGGTGTAAGTTTTATTAAATACCCTGCGACGTTTTAGTATAATCTATACGATTTATGTTATATACATGAATAGTTAGGTATATGATGTATATCGTTTAAAAGCAAGAGTTTTTTTATTGGCACTTCAAAATCGTGTAGTATACGTGAAAAAAGGTCCACGAAATTTTAGCACTCAACTTTGACTTTAAGAGATCGCTTTCTGTATCGAAAGTTTTTCCATCTAAAAAGAATAGGAGCGACATTACTTTTATGTGAAATTATTACTATTCGGTTGGTTTTTTATAGATATCGTATTGACTTAAGGATCAATTTGTGAGTATTAAATTCTCTTTGAAGGTATTTATAGTGAAATCACTCTGTATCAAATAGTTTTTATTTCATAAGCTCAAAGCTCAATGTTGTGTAATTATTTTATATTATTTAATCAATCTGTCAATTGTAATTTATTGCAATTTGTGTACATTGAAAAGAAAAATTTATTCAACTGTTAATAAACTCATTTATTAAATTAAAATGAAATTAATGACTTATTGATCATAATTATTTGCTTTTTGACTATTGAAAAATATGTGTTTACAGAAAAGTACATTTATCATTAATTAATAAATGTTTATCAATATTTATTAATTGTTAATCAATAAATGATTATTCACTAACAAGTTATTATATCATTAACAGTTAATAAATATTTATTGAATTATCCAATATAAATATTTATTAACATTCAATAAAGCTTATTTAATATTGACAAATCTTTTCATCACTGTATACTTTTTCAAGCTTAAAAAATTATTTCATGTCATATGAAGCATTTTCTAAATTAAAATAGATGATCTGTTACTAAAAACCGATTTAAGAAATTCAGAAGTTCTTAAAAATTTTGAATTTATATTCCGGAAACTGAATTACTAAAAGCTGAAATAATATCAGAAACGCATGCCGTGAATAAAGTGACTAGTTTTTTCTTACTGGAAGAAGCTGCCTTGTTTCGACTGGCTGAGCAGACTTGGAAACTTTCAATTCTGGTGCAAGTTTTATCAAGAATATCTTAATTATATGAATTTTACATTAATAAAAATTTCACCCAAACTCGGAACGTTTTTGTGAGCATACAGATGTCTCTCTGTTGATCGATTATTAACGTAAATTACACTTCATTATTCGATTAAATTTTTGATTCCTTAAATCATAGATTTTCATGGTATAAAAAGCGCGGGAGTTAGCGAAGTTGTTATAAAATTACCAGTAATAGTAACTTTAGAAAATAATTAATTTCGTTAATCTGGGTTTTTGTATTATTCAAGCAGTTCATAACAAAAGAGCATATTTTTTAGCTCAAAAAACATGATAATAATGAGAGAGAGTTGGTAACTCGTCACCCATATTGGGTTAGCAAATTACACGTTTTTGTGGACTCGCACCACTGAAACTTGAGCGAAGAGATTCTGAATCCGAAACTAATAGTACAATAGAAAAATGTATTAATTTACATTTATTCACATTTTATATACAGATAAATGAAGTCAGTTAATTCAGAGTTGGGTGTAGTGATGAAAAAATTCGTTGAACAGTTATGCACCACAGTTTCAGATGACAAAACATAACGTTAATTTTTTTGAACTTTTAGCGAATTGTTTTCATCCGTCGCTTCGCATTGGTGAATGTAAATTATTTTGCGAGTCATGTTAAAAAGACAAAAAAAAAGAATAAAGAGATTTTTGTATTGAAAACAGTTTTATTATTCTTGACTAGCTGATAAACCAAATTCAAGTTTATTAAACTTAAAAAAGGAAAAATTTTTTGTGGAACCAAACTGCTAAATAAAATAATGGCCCTATAGTTTGTAATTTATATTAATCAAATCAGGAGTTATGAAATTTTCGAAGTTTACTACACTGCTACTTTTTCAAATTTTTAAAAATGTATTATTTATGAAATTTTAAAGATTAAGAACTGAAAATTTAATGATGAGCATTCTTTTTATGCTTACAAAAAACGTCAAAAAATCATTAAAAAAAATATATTATTTTACAAATTAGGGGATTACCAATAAAATTTCTTATGCTTAACTTTTTCTGAAAAATGAAATCACAACAATAATATACAGCTGATATTAAAAATTTAGAGGTGGGTTTCAAGTTCGAAAAAATTCTGAATATTTCATAATTACACCGTAAAAATTTTTTGGAGTGATTTGGGAATGAATGCGGAGTGGATGATTTTTAATCGATTTACTCCCTCTGGGAATGAAATTCACTTTGAAACGGATTTAAATTATATTATTAATGGATTTCACTCCACGAAATAAATTTTTTATTTATTTTTTTGAATAAGAAAAAAAAATTTTTTAATAATTGATTAAGAAAAAAAAAACCGTTTTTTAATTTCAGTAAGAATTCGAAATTTAAATATTTTTTTATACAAATCAAAAAAAAATTTTTTGTTATACTCGCTCCAGAAGTTCAACTTCTGAGCGCTGGGTGGCGTCCGTAAAGGGACTCTTTTCTAGAGACTCTACCATACCGTCTTTCTTTCACGGGCTAGGCCGTGAAGTTTTACTCCCTCCTTTTTTTTACGAACTTTTCATGTACACCCAGACGAAATTGAGAGAGATTGTAAAAAAAAGTCACATTCTAGCGTACCGACCGATAATTTTTAGTCTTAGTTACTATTAAGTGGTACTCATTATTTCTCTGCTGGCAGTTTATTACGAAGCGGACCTAATGTTAATAAAATAACAACAACGCCATAAATAAATACTAATAAAAAGTTATTTACATTTTCTGGACGTGAGCAAGATTTTAAGATTAATAAAAAGATAATTAATGTAAAATTAATTTTTTTTGGCCTTGTGAAACTTCCTAAAATTTAAATATGTCATTATTTGCCTCCTATCCCTCAAAAGTTAAACTTATGGAGCGATAATAACAAAAAATATTGTATGTCATTCGGCCGTTTAGTGGCGATTTTGACAACGACTTTTTTTCGATATTCGCTTTAATGTTTGTGACGCGAATGTTCGAAAACGAGCGTAAATTTCCGTCCTCGGACGTTAAAATTGCGCCCGCTTCGTACCTTCCCGCCACAAACCTTAAGCTCATATCGAAATATCGTCGCTGTCAGAAAACCGCCACTTCACGGCCTTATGACATAAATATCTATTTCCAGCAAATTTCAGACAACTTAAAACAGGTTTTTTCTATAGTGTAACATGAAAAAGTCATAAAAATGTTCGAGAAATGTCCATAAAATGTAACAAAATTCTCAAAATTTATCAATCAATCCAGTCTCAAAACATTCTCGATTTTTTATTAGGTGTTCAAAAAATGTTCGTAATTATATCACGTTTTGATGTTTTAGCTGTGAACATTTTGGGAAAGTTTTTCTTATACGGCTGATATTTTTCAAAATATAAGCACATTTCGATATTTTGACCATAAGAAAGCTCGTTCGATAACACTTTGTATACTGATAGGATTAATACTTTTTTTTTCAGTGTATGAAGAAAGTACCAACGAGCAAATTTCTTGGTTTGTCTGTACATGATTTTACATGAAAATTGGCGATATAAGGCCATATATAAGCATATCAAGCTATATTTGACTTAATAGTTCTGATATGACTTGATAGGCTCTTTTGAGACTTGATACGATCAATAATCATCTATATTTTATAGCCATAAAGGACTATACCAGAAAATTCTCTTACCAGTAAAAAGTAAATTTATTTTTATGGATTGTCGGAAATGAAATCGATTTACTTAAATAATTATTAATATGATATAAGTAGGTTGTCAAAAAAGATATCTTTATTTGAATAGTTTACAGAGTAAGAGAGTAACTCGTTAAAATTTTCCATTTCCATTTCACCGACTACGATCGTTGTCCTGTTAAGAAGCTTGTGAGAAAGTAATAGAGAATAATCAGAATGAGAAAAGAGAGACAAAGAAATGAGGTAAGTGAAGAGTAAGACACCACCACGGACTATCATTAATATTCAACAGTTCAGTTATGAAAGTAAAGTGAAAAAGTAATACTCCCTTTCGGAGTATATAGACTATACATATACAATCGTCAGATGGCATATTTAAGTAAATTATATATAAGTGAATTATATTATTTAGTAATGTTCGTGAATAACAGCTTAAGGAAGTCAATTATTTTTTATTATGAACTAGTTTAAAATGAAATTCTATACTTTATTCTCAGTTATCTTCTTAACTTCTTTAGTACCTAAAAAATAATGCTAATTCCAGTTACTTTAAAAGCATTTTAAATCGTTATGCATTAAAATTATTATTTTTTTTTTTTTTTCATGGAATTGAGAATAATACGATGAGAGTTGGATGAAATGAAAATTTAGTTAAATGCACACTTGAGACGGCCCGTAATAACTTAAATATAAATCTTTATTTCCAGTATTATTTATAATTTATAAGAATTCATTTACGAATAACTGAATGAAATTAATTTTAAAAAATTAGATTGGATACGAAAATTATATATGACAGCAGAGTGAAGCGAATTTTATTACGTTATTAACGAGTCATAATTTAATTTTTAATATGAGGTTAACATTTTTAGATTGTATGAATGTTAAAGTAATATTTTATTCGCAACAGGAAATAGCATGTTAAAACTGAGTATTTCTAGATTTATGTAATTTTTGGTACAGTAAAAAAAGTGTCGGATTTATTTTAGAAAATTTTATAATCTATATATCCCTCAAAAAACTTATTTATGTGCAAATTAAAAATAATTAACTAATTAAAAAAATGTATTTTCCTTAAGATTCTTTTCTAATTTCGAGGGATTCGGTTTTCTTAATTCAAGAAATTCACTCGTGAATAAAAAATTCGACAAAGCAGAAAATCGCATGAAAAATTTTACACTAACGAAGAACTTTATAGTTTTCAAATGAAGTTTTGCTTAAACAATTACTGATAATATTAAAAATTCTCCGATTTCTTCTACTTTCTACAAAGAAAAATCTCAAATACATATCAAAACATGTTAAAGTAAAAATTTCATTTTTTAAAAAAATTTTATTGTTATCGTAAGGTAATTGGTAGTTGTCGAGGTTAAGGCATACCGTCAGAAAATTCTAAATTTTTGTAAACTTATTAAAGACATTATGATATAATTACCCTTAAAATTTGAAGTCGATTAACCATCTATAACCCGAGATGAATTCAATTAAAAATTGGATATTTAGCATTGATTGCATACGCTCTCTGCAGTTCTGTACCAGTTTTTTAGTTATAAAAAAAACTAACTGTCAAAAACTTTCAAAAAACTGACAGTCTTTTTAATGTATTTGTCGTGAGTTTGAAAAAAAATAAAAAAAAATTTTTAACCCTCGAATTATTTATAAATAACGGATTAAAGTTCAACAATTCATAAAAAAGTATACATCTACGGAGTCGGAAAGAAACAATTGTATGGGTTGCGGCTCCACGGGTACAGTCTTGCGTAAAAATGATGGATTACTTAGCTACAAGCTCATATACTTTTGCGGCGTGTATAATCTCTAATTTTTTGACAATATTGTACCATGACAACTACCTTAAATAAAGAAACAAGTCATTGAACCAAAAATATAAAGCATTCAGAAGAAAACGAAATTATTGTTCATTTTAGAGAATTGTTTTTGGTTGAAGAATTTTCCGGTTGAAATCCACAGATTCGG
>CAJNRD030001116.1:8104017-8136029 GCA_905319865.3 Cotesia congregata
TTTTTTTGCATGCCTTAAGCGCGAAGCGCGCAAGTATGCTCTACTTTCGCCTAAAAATCGTGATTTCGATTAAAATGTGATTTTCATAATTTAAATGAAAAAAAATTATGGATAAAAAGCATATTGAAATAAATAATAGTAACTATAGAACACGTTAAAAAAATTTTCTTATCGATTAAATAAGATTTCTCAAAAAAAACTCGTTTTTCTGATGAATTAAATGAATAAGAGCGTGGTATTCACGGGAGCTATGGGCTTGATAACACCACAACTTTGTCAAAAATCACTTTCACGATTTAATTTTTTTTTTGTTTTATTCCTGAGGAAGTTTATCAAAACCCTTGTGAAAATTGCGTGTCAAAATAATTCCGTTTCGATACAGTTAATTTTTTTCGATTGTCAGTTCGGTGACTTTTTCTGCGATTTTGGCAGCCATATATATTATTATTTTTCATAAACAGAATTGAAATAACTATAAACAAGCAGAAACTATACATACATAATGGTATAACTACTAACTGTTTTATCATCTGTTAAAATTTTTCTTTAGTTCGACCGACAGAGGGGATAATACTACTCGCGGGAAAATTCAAATTAAAAACGAATAATTTTCGTTATGATCTAAATAATTTATGTATGGCATAAGCGCTTAAGGCATGCTCATTTGGATTTTCCAAACTTTTCCCTATAATATTATGGGAATTGTTCCCATAATATTATAGGAATGGTTCCTATAATATTATGGAAACTATTCCTATATATTATGGGAACCATTCCTATATATTATGGGAATCATGCCGATATTACAGTTATAATTATAGGTATCGTTTCTATAACTATAGGAACCATTCCCATAATTATAGTAACGTTTCCCAAAAATTATGGGTGTAATTCCCATAATTTAAGTAATCGCTCCTAAAATGGTATAGGAAAATATTTCATTAAAAGTATAGAAATGATTTCCATATTTTTCTCTCCGTGTAATTCATAAAAAATGTTATTTGAACACAAAAATTTTTAATACAAATACAAAATATTTTTTTTTGTGATATACATTGAAGAATTCAATCCTTCATTAGATATTTACTGTAATCTGATGATGATTATTACTGATCATTACCAGTACTAATCGTGAAAGGAAATCCTAGTTTCCGTAAAATTAGTTTGTAATTGTCTGATTTTATTGCTAGACGATTTAGGGGAAGATCATTCTACCATCTGCTACAAAGTAGTATGTATGTATGTCTTTAGCAACGTGTCAGATATTTCGATAGTAAGAGAAAGGGATTATAGGGAAGCATTAACTTTATCCGTGTGAAAGGAACTTATCTCATCTAATCTTAAGTGGAAAACCATTTTATAAACATTTTGTACAGTCAACTCGACTTTATTATACTAAAGTTTCATTTACAGTAGAGGCATTTACAATATTAGTCGTTTTTAGCTCATTATATCTCGCACCTAATACAATGTTGGAAAGTAGAAACTTTAATTCAGTGCATCAATGTGCTTTTTCTTTTAAAATAATTATTCATTTCTCGCCGTCCTTTTAAGATAATAGATGTAAAAAGTTTTTTTGTTCTTTTGTCCAATTTTATAAAACTGGATTTAAGAAATTTGTCAGCATATGAAATTGTAATAAAAAGAAAAATCTTCGTGACGAAATCGTTGCAGTAGATCTTTTAAAATAAAAGCTGAGATTAACTAAAGGATCGACAAATTGTCGGAGGTCTGTTGCAATAACTTAAAGGAAAGCCTGACGCTTAGAAAGATACATTTGTCAAAGCAGAGCTTGTTTAATCGAAAAGTAAAGAGGACGTGACCGTGAACTGAATTTAATTTGCTCTACAGAAGACAAAATTTGCTATTTTTTCATTTGTTTTAAGACATATAAGGACTTTTCCAGTGTCGTGAGAAATTCTACTATGTCATCATTGAGAAATTTTCAATTTAAGAGAATTGAATCTTAAAAAAAGCCATTCTGCATCCGAAAGGAAAGTAAATTTCATATTTATTCAAAAAATTTATTCTGACTTAAATATCGATGTAGGAGTTACAAAGCACTATGACCAACACACAGTAAAAAAAGACGCCATTCGGCCACACCTGAAATGGAAAGTAGATTTCATAGAATGAATCATCTTGTCTCAATAACTTTCGTTTCACATGGAATGAAATTTATTTTAACATATATACATAAGTAGGTTGTATTACACATTGCCTGAAAATGGTTCAATTGAACTTTTAAATTCGATAAAATAACTAATAATTGTCAAAAAGTTAACCTAATATACGTCAAATTAGAAGAAATTTTATAAGCTTTCACATGAATTTATCAAAAATCAGCTATCTTTCTGCGATTAAAAGTTATACATAAATGAAGTCGTCAAAAGCGTAATTTTTACTATTTTGATCATTTTGAAGAGCTACTATTTCTGAACTAATCGAAGTATTTCGCTGATTTTAGGGCTCATGCAAGCTAATTGTCCTAGAAATCTATATACTAAATTTCATAAGGATCTGTTGAGAATTCTCGACAGAGTAACATTCATAAGTCGGTTGTACTACACATTGCCTAAAAATCGTTCAATAGAACTCTTAACTTTGATAAAATAACTAAAAATGGTCAAAATGTCAATGTTATACACGCCAAATTAAAAGTAATTTCATGACTTTTCACATGAATTTATCAAAAATTAGCCATCTCCTTTCAATCAAAATTTATACATCAATGAATTCACCGAAAACGTGATTTTCACTATTTTGATAATTTTAAAGAGCTGCCATTTCTAAACTTATTGAAGGATTTCGCTCATCTTCGAACTCATTCAAGGTTATTATCCAAAGAATATGTGTAACGAATTTCATCTAGATCCGTCAAGAATTGTAGACACAATCGCGGCAACATCCCGCGTTATATTACATATTATATATACATATATAAATTTTTTAACTACCGTTATTTTTGACCTTTACTCGACTAGTTAAGAGATATTACGACGAAATTCCGAGTAAATTCCGACATGAGGACCAATGCAAAAGATTGATTTCTATGAAATCTAGCTAAAAATATTGTGTATTAGTGTTATATACGATCTATGTTGAAAATTTTTTGTGTTAAAATAACATAAAATGTGTTACTTTGTTGTTGAATTTCAACAAAAATTTTGTGTCGACTGTATTTAATACAAAAATTGAGTTAATTTTACACAAAATTTTTTACTGTGCAAGATTTACAAATTATTAGAATAATATTTGCAAAAGGTGTTTTTGAAGAATCAATTAAAAACTTGGTACATTTTCTGAACGAATACAACAGCAAATTAAAACTAAGCTTCTTAAAAAAGTCTTAAAATTGTCGGATAATAATTTTTCAACAATTTAAAATTCAATTTAAAAAGAGCGTACTCAAAAATATTGCGGTTAAAAGCTCGCAAAATCATCTAAAAATTAATTTTCATAACAAATTTGAGAACCAAATTTCAAAAATCTGCTTTCGGAATTTTATTTTGGCGTCTTAAAATATACAGTCTTGGTTTATATCACGTTTAAGATCTTAAACAAACGACTTTTTTAAGACGATTTTTTTTACACAGCATAAGCAGGATCAATGCAATAGTTAGATTTTTATGAAACCCACTTAGAAGACAAGAACAATTTACTTGCAAAAATAGGTGACTCAGTGACAACAGTTTTATTATTTTGCGTTCCTAAGCTTTGTTGTTTGCTTATAATAAATTAGGTTTGATTTGAAAAATAGGATACATAAACAGAACATTTTTCATAAGACTTGACGTAGCTTCATTGGACGAAATGGGATTATCGAAATTACTTTTTTTTCGATTTTACCGTATAGTAGGCTTCGATTGTGAAGATAACATTTTTCTTTGCTCCACCCTCTATACCTTGAATTTCCCCTAACAAGTAATACATATACAGCAAGTACAATATTGTGATTTCTAAATACCATGAAGATGATACCGATTTCACGATGTTTCATTGAAATAATAAAGAAGAGATACTTCTCATAATATTTTCTCCGCTTTGTATGATTAATCGTATGGTATTCTTCATCTAACAGACTAGAAATGGTCTAGATAATTTTTTTCCACGTCTTATTTTTTGTTGCATAGCGTATATGTAGATTGATCAGTTGAGATCACCATGAAATTAAAGTTTTAATCCGTATTATTTTTCATACGTATTTTTATGTAGTCCAACTGCTGGCTGGCAGCTCAATCAATTAAAAATAATGCCAAAACTTTTCGACTCGGGAATTTTTACATATATTTTTTTTTATTCCTTTGTTTACATTTTGTCCTGCTATTAATGATCATCAGTATACATGATTCTGATAAAAGAATGAAAGAATTTATTATATAACTCTGCTGTATTATATGTTTGCCCATATCGGGTTAAATATCGTCAATAAACTACTTACAAACAATATTATTTATTATAAAAAGTCATCAATGTTGATAACAATTTATCTAAGGAGGACCTGTGTGAGGACATCAACAACAGAAACTTCCTGGAATTAGATGCTGCTTTTAACGTTGTGGCAGATTATAAAAATAATATTGGCAAAAGGACACTCATTCTGGAAGTCACTCCTGAAACTTACTTATATCTCTCAAACAATGATTTTAAAATTTATATAGGTCATCAACGATGCCCTGTTTTCGACTTTTATTAATTTCATGATTTGAAAAAAACTGACTCCTCTAAAAGAAATCGAAATTTAAAAAAAATATTTTTCTTTTGTCATGATTTTTTTTTCCTCTAAAATTTTTCCAGTAATTTTGATCAAAATTCTCGTTGAAATTTTGCATTGTTCTGAAACAATACTTTTTACGTCCAATTTTGTTTTTTACAAAAATTCCGCACTCAATATAGCATCTTCTGAAGATTTAATTCAGGTTAAAAAGCAATAGCGTGAAAATAAATTACTTTATGCTTTTCAAACGTTTTAGAGGAATTCGTTACGACACTGTCACTTTGATCAGCTTTGAATTTTTTTTCAATATATGTTGTAAATTAGATGCCAAGCTGATTATATGAGAGACGCAAAGAAACTGAATAGTTTCTTGAGCTAAATATGAATTTTTGCTGCTATGCATAAATATCACAAACTCCCAGTTTGCTTTTATAATTACTTATTATGGAAGATATCAGTTTGCTGACAAGGAAATTCCAGAATAAAATGAGAAAATACCCTAAAGATATAAAGTGAAGATGAAGATAATCATATTCGATATAGATTTATTGGCTCACTAGCAGAACCTGTCTACTTTGTAAACAATAAATAAGTATTGCTACCTTTGAAAATATAAAAAAAATTTTTTAGACGTCGACAAACTGTACTGGTTATGTTCAATTATCTTGAATTCGAAAAATTTATATTTCATATTTTTTTTTCACCACTGTTGAATATTTAATTGATGATTTAAAAATTAGGCTTTTTTTGCGAAAATTCTTTTATAACTATATAATTTTTTAATAATCATTTTTTTATCAGGCATGTCGAATAAAACAGACTAAAGAGGATTGCTTCAATGAATTGTTAAGAACAATAATAGAAATTAACTAAGATTCAATTTCAAAAATTTTATTTTAGTTTCTTACAATATTATTCATTATTTAGTAATTATTTTTTAAAAATTAAGAACAAAAATTTTATCTTAATTTGATTTAGTTAAGGGGAAAGTAGATGCAGAGGCTTCAAAAAATTTAATTTTTTTTTATAGATTGCTTGTAAAACTATTCAAAAATATATTTTTAAATTTTCAAGTCAAAATTGTAATTCATTAAAAAGTTATAAGCTAAGTATAAAAATAATATAAAAACATACAACTAAATAAAAATTTTAAAAACTCTAGATTGACACACTATTAAATATACAGATAAAGAGCAAATTAAATCGATGAATTCGAGAAATTGCCACTCTTTGTCACATCTCTGTTGAATAAATCATACCGACGAGTTAAGAATAACTTTTCGTGTTGAATCTTGTGAAGGTGAAATTATTTACTGACAGTAAGATTTCTAAACGTTTAAATAAAAAATATCATTTACTTCGAAATCTTGAGAAGTATTTCTCACTGTACCTTTGATGATATTTCCACTTACGAGTAATCACCGTTTCTATGAGACCCACTTTATGTGGGGATGAGTTACTAATGCATAATATTTTGTTATTCTTCGGGTATCCCAACAGACTTATGGGATGTAAATGATCGATGATAAAGTCTGGGTCTATCATTATATTATATCTCCTTAGATAAGTTATTTTATTACAGTTGTCTGTAGACTGTGGGTTTTGAACTTATTTAGTGATCCTTAAGCCTTCATTTTCTCCCTTGATTTCTTTTCTTCTTTATATAGTTATTTGTGACCCTATTACCACAAAGTGCGAACATCCAGATCGATCGTTCGTCACACGATAACAAGGGGTCGAAAGGCCAAACTCGAGGAGCTTTCTCCGTCATTATAACTGTAACGACACTATCATCTTGAGTTCACAACGGCCAACTAAAATTCTGGGCTTCATCTAAGATCCTCATGTACTACACAATAAATCACGAGTGACTTTATACTAATTAATCTGTCTTCATAACAAAATCTCTTCTAATTCATGTATTAAGTTGTTTATTGAGGAATAAATTACAAGAATAATCAATCTTTATGCAAATTTTTGTCATTGTGGAAAATTAAGGTTCATGTTTTATTTATTATGATTAATTAACTTCACGCGAAAAAAAAAATTTGTAGCGACAACGTAAGATATCTTTTAATTAATTCAATAAAATATTTTAGTTGTTGAAATAACTAGATTGTTATATCAGGATAACAAATTTTTTGCTGGTTTAACATAAACTAATCATCACAGAAAAAAGAAATATTTGATCGAAATAAAATTTATTTGTGCCGAAAAGATATAAGATATTTGGATATGGCCAAATAAATATTTATTTTTGGTAAAGATATAATATATTTAAGCGGTTATATTGCGTTAAATAAATAATTTATTTATCGTAAAGATATGGTTTGAACTTTTAAAATTTATTTGATCAATTTTCAAAAATTATAATAGCTTTAAAATGCAAAATAAAAAAATTTTTATTCTTTTAGTTGAATAATGAAATATTTTCCGTGTTTTCTATTGAATGAAAGTGTTAATTATAGGTTAAGAATAATTTAGATTTGCTTTCATAAAATATAATATTTTAAATAACTTACCATATAAGTTACGAATGACTTTTTCTAATTCCCAATTAATTAATAGTTCATCCACCGATAAATAGAATTAGTAATCACTATTATGTATGCAAATAAATAATTTTTTAAAACGTTGCTGTAGCTTTAAGTTGTAATCAAAACAATCAACACTTGGTAATAATGACGGTCACTTTTGGCGCAGTTCAAGTAAACTCATGAGAGCAGTAGTTGAGAGTTTTAGTACAAAAAAATGCCGTTGTTTTAGACAAATTTAGCATCTTTACCACCAAATCTATATATTTGCCATAAGGAAATATTAAAAAAAACGACTCAAATAAATCGATTTATTCGTCACGAATATTTCTTGTTTTTTGTGCAGTTGGTAAAAGAAATACTGTTGTTGAATTAGGAAAATTGTTTTGTTCAATTAATTAATGATTTTCTTAGCAAAATTTTCAAAAAAACAATATCTAGATTTCGGAGCTCAAAATTGCAACTTAGGCTTGAAGAACTTTACAATAAGAGAGTTTTTAAGCATTTTGAACTTGAATATGACAGAAAGTTTCAGCGAGAGGCCTACAAAGTCAACCATATCCAAGATTTTTTGATTGTTAAAATAATAAAAAAATTGTAAATTATATCTTTAATGACAATTTTGGAGAAAAGTTTTTCGACTACTTTTAGCAACAAAATTATATTGTTTGGGCTGCTATCGATTAATTTAGTGACGTAACTAACAGGTTTATTTTTACAACTTGACTAATTTTGTTGAAGGAACTAATGGATTTGTTTTTATATTAATAAGCACACTTATTTTTGACTTAGACATACTTTCTAGTTATCCAGTCTTTTGTTATTTTAAGAAATTGTTTTTATGCGTGTTATTCTTTGTATAATGGGGAAGCGGAATTCCAAAAACTTTCACTCCATGCTTTCAAAAAATTTGTCTTCAAGCGATTCAATTAGACGATTAGCGATTCAAAGCTACACAATTAAGTCATCAAGTTAAAAAATGAGCATTCCATTTCAACTTATCCTACGATTTTGCAGTTTCACCTCTAATTTTAATCCCGTTTTATCTCTAAGACGGCTATAACAATCCGTATGGCTTAGTTGCGATCTGTTTGTTACCACTTGCAGTTAGATTGCTGTAATCACTATACCGTATTCCTTACGTAATCAACCACTAAAAACCGGGTGCTTGTATAATTTCAATAATTTTTTCATACATGATCAATTGATCATTGATAAAAAGCACATGAAACATTTCCATTTAGAATTGCATCAGCCCTTAAAATTTATTCTTGGCTATTCCGTTTTAAAGCATGATGTCGAATTATAGATGTTACACATAAATAATAAAAACTCCAATTTTATACAAGATACATAGTACTTCTATGATTGCGAAGAATATAATTCCAATTTGTTTTTTATAGAGTTGAATTGAATTGAACTGGAAAATAACCTACTTATTTTTTTCTCAAAAAGATTCATTATCAATTTTATTTTTAGTATTTCCGCATGAATTGCTATAATTGAACGGGGTGAACTTAAAAAATATATTCCATGAATATGATATTAAATAATTTGTTTTCGCTTGTTTTGTGGTTTTTAATTGAATGTGCATAATTTTAGCGCGCCCCAATCGCTTATTTACAAATTCTATAATTTTTTAACCGACATGTCATCACATCACCTATCAGTTAACTCAATCATATTGGATTACATTAACGTATTCATTAATTTTCGATAATCAGAAAGGGTTTAAAAAAAAATTTAATTAAAAGGTTAAATCAAGAGTGTAACATGACCTGACAAAATAATATTCAGAATATATACAATAGTTTAATTAACACAGAGAAAAAACTTCTACAATAATTACGAAATATGAGTATAATTATTGATAAGATTAAAAAGTTACGTAAGACTAATAATTTTTATGGTAAAAATAAAAATTTCGTACGACTTAAATCTACAAATGCTTTTGTCACATGAACTAATACACTGATAAAAAATTTAACTAAAAAAATTCTTGAACTTTACACAATTTATTTTGTGCCATTAGATAAGCTATAATTTGATAAATATGCGAAAAAGAATGGCGAGAAAGGGTACGAGGAAAATTAAAAAAAAACGAATAGTTTCACCTTTCAAGTGCGTATAACCCCTTAATCTTGAAAACAAAAAATATTGATGCTTTTTGCATGCCTTAAGCGCGATCACGCGAAGGCATAGCTCTACTGGGGCCTAAAAATCAAGTTTCCTATCTCGTCAGGAGAAATTGTATTTTTAATCCATAATCCTCGTAAAAATGTTTAAAAAAATACATTGGTGGCAAAAAGAATGATTACTGAACTAATTAAAAACACTGCTTGATAAATTAATTATCAATCTTAGTGAAAAAATCCGTTTTTTTAAACTTATAGTGGAAATAACTTTCAAAATATGGTGGTGTGGTCAAGATAACTAAAAATATATACAACTTTAGGGCTCATTTTTTTTTTCAGCCCTGTCATCAAACTTGTATGAAGAACCCTATTCAATATCAAAGATTGATATTACTTCGTTTAGTTGTAATTAAAAAATTTTGATTGGCATTCACACCGAATTTTCCCATTTTGGTCGATCATATGTTTATCTATTTAGTAAACAGAGTTCTGACTGTGACCCTGCGACCGAGACAACGTATGTATGCGTATCAACTTGTAAGTATTGATATAACGGAACACGTAAGAGTGTTTTATTCGCATCATAAATAATTACTGTACGCGGGAAATTAAAAATAAATTAACAAATATTTAATTTTATGTAAAACATGAGTGCTTAAGGCATGCACATTTGGATTTCCCAAACTTTTTTACAACTATTAATGCACGATCTAAGTCTAATTATTTTTTCATCACTACCAGGATGAGTTCACTTTATCTGCTGCATGAATAAACAGATTGAGTAAATGCAATCATTTAAATTCCGGATATTAACATTTTAAAACTTTAAAATGTGTAGTGGTCCACTTTTGGGTCATTATGGGTGTATATTATTCATAATATAATTTTTGCGGTTTTATCATAGCACGGATCAAGCACGAAAGTGTTTAATACGCTACATATTATTAAACGAATCATTTGTCCAGAATAATTATGCATATTTATGTGTGATCAGACAAAAATTTTTCAGGGATTTCAACAGGTGAATTATTCATGTTTTATTAATATCATCGTATTTATGCATTCATCCTCAGAATTGTTTACATACTAATTCAAAGTGAAATTTTTTTTTTATTATGAATTGTAGTTTAAGAATAACGTTTACTAATAAATCTTGAAGTTTTATAATTTTTGGCCGTTTAGAAAGCACGATATTTAATAACAAAATTCGATATTTTCAGGCTTACTTCTCATTTAAAGCATGTAAAACTCTGACTACCTAAATATTCTCTGTTATATTAAAAAATTCCTCGAAAAAATTGGATAAAAAGCAGAATATTTTTTTTATTAATTAATAAAAAAAAAGTAGCACTTTATTCTTTTCGTGTCGAGGCATAATTTAAACATTGTTTTTTGTCATTATGATATATTATTTCTATGGTAAATAATGATTTAACAATAGTATCAACCTTCCGACAATAGTAAATGCTCTCTAACCGCACTATACCACGGAGGAACTAACTTAAGGGGTTATATCCACTTGTAATTTTGAAAAAATCGAAATTTTTTTTTTGCATATTTTGAATGTATATAATGTATATATTCGAGAATATTGTCTGTAAATTTCAAAGTAATCCGGTAAATAGTTTCGGAGTAATGAGCGTATTTGTAAAGACGTCTCCGAGCGTTTGAAGGTAATTTAAATAACAGCCAAAACTTTAAATGCGTTTTTCTCGAAACGATGTTTTTAAAGTCGGTGAGGAATATTTCTCCGAAACCGCTTGATCGATTGACTTGAAATTTTTACAGGACCTTCATAGATACTTTTGTCAGATAATGATCGAAGGAATAAAGTTTCTGATGAAAATTTCGATTTTTTTAAGTCACTTTAAAGTGTAAATTTTCGTGCAAAAAAAGATTTTTTTTTGGGAAGCCGCCATTTTATCTAAAATCAAAATTTTGACTATTTCTTCGATCATTACCTGTATTTATCTATCCTAAAAGTAATCCTTTTGGTTTTTTTTATTTCTGATAATTTGGATTAGAGATATCTTATTCCTCACCGCCAGACACCTTTTTGTGGAGGACCTTCAGGAGATCTTCTACAAGAACGACGGAACCCAATATTTTTATTAATAAAATATGAATTCTTAGAATACCTTAAATTCGCTAAATGTTCATATATTTTATGTATATATTCAATAAAAAGCCTCTCCAGAAAAAATTAACAAAAAAACACATTTTTTCGAACTTACAAGTGGATATAACCCCTTAAGGTATACTTATTAAGGACATGATGATACAATTACCCTTAAAATTTAAAGTCAATTGACCACCTATAACCCGAGATGAATTCAATTAAAAATTGGATATTTAACATTGATTGCATACGCTCTCTGCAGTTCTGTACCAGTTTCTTAGTTATAAAAAAAAACTGTCAGAAACTTTCAAAAAGCTGATAATCTCTGAATGTATTTATTGTAAGTTTAAAAAAAAAATTTTGACTGTCGAATTATTTATACATAACGGATTGAAGTCCAACAATTTATTAAAAATAATATATATACGGATTCGGACTAAAACAATTGTATGGTTGCGTCTCCACGGGTACAGTCTTGCGTAAAAATGATTAATTACTTAGCTACAAGCTCATATACTTTTGCGGCGCGTATAAACTCTAATTTTTTGACAATATTGTACTATGACAACTACCTTAACTTTCATTCCACATTTTTATTTGACAACTGATTTGATCTTCTTTAAGTTCTTGAAATCTAATAAAATATAACTTTGTTACTTCGTTATTACATGAACAATATAGGCTTAATTAAGCCTCTTGGCAGTATAAATATCAGAATGCCAGCATTTCAAGTTGTATATTTTATCATAAACAAAGTTAATAGTTTTTTCACTTTTGATTGACTTCGACAATTATTTTTTGAACATACTTGTAAAGTTTGTAATTTTACTATAAATTAAATCATTAATGAATAGATTTTTTGTAAGTATTAGCGCAATCCAGAAAAAAGAAATTAAATCCTAATGAAATTATTATAGTCACAGTATCGGTTAAATAATGCTCAAATACTCTACGAAATAAATTTCCTCCCAGCTAAATTAAGAATGAAATATCACGTGAAGTAATTGGACCGAAAAAAGTTCTTAACAATGTACGTGTACTGGTTTTATCAGCTTGTATAATTTATATAACCCTGTAAAACTGTTATATATGTGTACACTGAAAAAAAAAATAAATAAATAACTTGGTTCAAAAAAAATTTCTCAAAAATTTTAGTTTTGTTTCAAAATTTCAGTTTTTTTAAAATTAAGAAATTGACTGTGAACTTAATTACCATTCAAGAAATTGATTTCTGATTTAATTACCGTTCATTTAATAACTATACAGAAATATAGAAAAGGATCATTATTTTTTACTATAGTGTACCTATTAAAAATGATAAACGTAAAAAGTTAATAAGATGAATGATTGTTCCTATTAAATATTAAAAATTACAATAAAATCATGTATTATAACCTTATAACTGAAACTACTACAAAATTTATCAGAGTCTCCGGTAAAAATATATTTTAGTAACGGTATTAAGCCACAGACTTTGGGGTGGCGCTGCAATCGCTCTCGTCTTCTCTGCTATATAAAAAATTTAAAAATCACACATATATAAACTTTAAAAAGTATTGCTGTTACTAATAAATGGTAAAGCAGCTCCCTAGTTTCCTGCGATTATAATACATTCCAGTAAACTTTCTTATGAATTCAATAATCAATTGTAACTAAAATTTCTTTCCGAGAAGAAGAATTTTACTGTAACAAAGAACACTTTTCAACAAAGAACACTTTTCAAACAAGATACACATCTACTTTGTACAAAAATCTCTTTTCCGAAGATTAAGATGTGCGGTAAAGTTCAAGGTATTACCGACTTATTTCAAAAATATCGTTAAAAATAAAAATTATCAGATTTCTGCTAGTGTTTTTACACGCTTTTCATTAGCTTCACCTGTATGTTTGTATGTTTGTAACCGACTTCTTTGGGGGCGATTTTGACCCATTTTAAACGGCCAGATTTCGTTCAAACTTTGTAGATTTATCGAGGACCGATGACAATAATTTGATAAAATTATTCCATTCTTCAATTTGCAAAATATGATTTTTGTTAATTTATATCATTTTGATCTATAGTCGATAAGGTAAGAAACTTAATTAAAATTTTTTATAATTTTTCTCTACAGTCGATAAGACAGGACTTGATGTTAATTTTAATTTCCAATAATTATCTTTAGCCGATTATAATTATTTTTTTATTCACACTATTATTAATTTATATTTATTGAAATTTTTAACACTATTCTTAATTTAAATTTATTAAAATTTATTTTATATTTATTTTTAGTTTGGTTTTCTATAAAAAGCGTGTTTTTAGTTTTTTTAAACTATTATTTATTATAAAAATAAGTCTTCAATATATTTCAAAGTATGTGCAAGTAAAAATTTCGCTTTTTAAAGATTTTATGTTGTTATTTTGAACAAAACTAATTCTTGAACCGCGAAGATTAAGATCTTAAAACTAAATAAAATTATTATTAGTTTTAGAGAATTGTTCTTGAATGAGAAATTTTCTATATCAAGAATACAAAATTCAAGACAAAAAATTCTTTTCTTTACTTTAAAGAAACATTTATTGGTTAATTGTTCCCCTTGATTCGAAAAAGTTTTTCAATAAATGTACAAGTGGCTGAAAATTTTTTTAATTACCGTATGAATTGTTATTTGTCATAGATTTATCACATCAAGTAGATGTAAATCTGTTATGAAGTCATTATATATTCAAGAATTAACAAACACGGAAGTTTTCTAAGGTTGATGATGATATTCTGTGAGATTGTAAATAGATTACAATTATTTCTGAAACAATTGATGATGTTTTAACAATAAATAATCTGATTTGTTTTTCGAGTTATAAATAAATGCATGTATTTAAGAAAATTCAGTCAAGCATCGGACTTTTGTTATATTCATAAATATTACTATTGAAAAATTCGAGGGTTTTTTTCCTTTCAATTAAAACTTCTAAAACCTATTGATAATAGCACGTACTTGACGTAACGTTTTCAATAGAAATGAGTTCTTGTAGGACTATAATTATAATAAGATATAACAGCATGACTGTGCGAGAAATCAATATACAAGGTTGAAGTAAATGAGGTCCAAACAAAGGACTCCACTAATGGAATTGTGGAAATGTAGCACAATCCATGACGTAATTATACATGAGGGTGAGAACTACAATGGTGTGATTTCGCTTAAGAATCGATTGGTCTCATAAGGGATGAAAAGATAAAATTAATGGTACGAACAAAGAGAAATTTAAGGCCAAGAGTAATGAATCATTGCGATTGGTCGTTAACAACGGATTTCTATACCGTACTAAGCCTCAGTGAAACCACGTTCTACGTAAGTGGTTGTATTCCACAGTGGATATGTCGACCAGTGGTCAGACAACTGCAGTGGCCAACAACCCTCATGTTTGTCACCCTCCCAATGCTAATTTCCAGTTCACTAGAGGAATGATGTGCACCTTGTGTACATTAACTTAACATGATATTCAGCGTTCGACAAGAACACGATTTAATAATTAACGAAACGGTGTTCATCAAAGCCCATAAAGAGAAAAGTAAGGAATTTATCTCCATTAAATTATCTTTACAATAGCATACAAAATATCTTTATTCCGTGAATTAACAAGTGAAGGGTATAATAATAAAAATAGTTGCCAAAATGAGGCAAAATAATTAGGAAAACGGTTGACTCTAAAGGCCATCTTTGGAACTTCCCGCTAATTCCATATCTAATCTAAGCGCTTAAAATTGCACTTATGCATGACGTATTTGAACTCTTCGAGCTTATAAATATAAATTACACGGAAAAAAATATTGTTAAAATGACTATCCAACGTATCCTCAAATAATTTTTCCTTAAAATAACGACCCGGATTTCTGATTTAAGGATTCATTCGTTTGACTTAAGCATACAGAGAATAGCTCTTGTAAATATATATATGTAGTTTAGTTAAAACAGGCAACTGTTTTGTTAACGTGAGGATCTGTATAGTTGAGTTAACGAAATATAACGCTAAAATAATGATATGGATCGTCATTTTGATGATCCACTGTATAGCTGAATTGGCTATACAGCGTATATCTCTAAAAAAAATGACTATACGGCGTATACACTGAGAGACAATTTTATTTAATAGTAATAAAAAAGTTTATTTGGACTTGAAAAAGAAACTTAGTTAATATTAATAAAATTATATTTATATAGGGGAGGGAGGGGCAAAATGGGCCCCTTAAGAAAAAAATGTTGATATCCTTAGTGTTTTTCTCTGGTTTTACTTTTTTTGAGTCCCTTGCCAAGTATTTGACCTTAATTTGCTCTGTTCATTAAAAAAAAAAAATTGAAAATGTGGGGCAAAATGGGCCACCTTCAGAAAATTTTTATAATACGAGTTTTTCAGCTCGTTTTACTTTTTTTGGCCTTTTACTGAGTTTATGGTATTAATTTTTTTGTGTACATCGAAATTAAAAAATTGAGAAAAGTGGGGTAAAATGGGCCCCCCAAAAAACTCAATATGTTTCTTACTTGTTTTGTACTTTGAATTTTTTTATATATTCAATAAAAAAAATTAGGATCAACGTGGGTTTCTAAGCTTAAAAACCGATCAGTTTTTAGAATCGATAGATGAAGCCAATAAAAATGAATAAAAAAAAAACAATTTTTTCATAACATAACATAATTTGTATTAATTATAATTTAGTCAAATATATTTTCACAGTAATATCTTTTAATAAATAATATAAAGATTTTGCAATGAAACATCCTAACCTCACCTATTTGTTTACTTCCGACTTTTATGTTGTCATTATGACAGACGACGTCTTTTACATACTAAGAAAAATTTATTAGTATTTAATCAAATTTTATTAGTATTTAATAAAATCTATTAGTATTTAATAAAATTTTATTAGTGTTTAATAAAACATATACTAGTATTTAAGAAGATTTTTAATAGTATTTAAGAAAATTTTATTAATATTTAATAAATTTTTATCTGGGATTGGCCAAATAAACGTTTTATTAAATAGTAATAAAATTTCATTGCTATTAAATAAAATTGTCTCTCAGTGTAGTCAGAATAACAATACGTATCCTTATTCTAACGATATTTTTTTCTCCGTGTATGTATTATTTCAAGCTCTTCGAGCTCAAAGAGTTAGCTGTTTTATGCTTTTGAGCTCTCCAAGCTCAAATAATTAGCTGTTCTATGTTTTTGAGTTTTTCAAGCTCAAAAGTCTGGTAAGAGTTTCATAAAACACTATTCCTTAAATTTTTAAACTGCAATTATTTTTGAATGAATAAACCGATTTTCACGCAGTTGGCAGCATTCAACGCAGTATGTTGAATCCTATAACTTACTCTCAAACACAAATTAATCAGACTAAAAATTTCGGAGTAATTCGGAAAAATAACTTTTTCTTGATTTTTTTCGTCAACGATAACTCACGAACGAATCAACCGATTTTGACCAACTTAGCGGCGATCGACATGGTTGTTTGATGTTAAGAGCTGGTTAGTTTTAGGAATCGATCAGTAAAGCCGTTTAAAAGTTATTCCAAAAAAACCACATTTGAAAAAAAATTTTTTTCGTAGTTTTTTTGAGATTTCTCAAAATTTAGCGGTCCGAATCGGTCGAAATTGTATTAAAGATATCTAATGAAACGCAGCGTAGTTATTCTTTAGACGTATCTCGAGGTCAAGTTTGAAGATGAGCTAAATCACTTGATTAGTTTAAACATAAGAGCAATTCAAAAATTTTAACAAATGCAAAGAATCAGATTCCTCTAGGTTCTTCTCGTAATAACTTTTGAATACGATAACTTATCTAATTTCTGTAAATTTCATACAAAAGCTCTCGAAATAAGCTTCAATTTCCATATTGATTAATTTTATTAGACTGAAAATAACCTATTCGTCTATAAGTATTTAATGAAATTTTACTATTGCATTCGTTTCAATAATAGTACAAGTTTTTGGTAACTTCGGAAAAAGGTATTCTATAAATATGATTGAAGTATTTAAATTATCAGTGTTCTGATTTTATTTTATCAGAAAATATTATATCTACTTCCATTCCAGCTACCGAATGGCACTTTTTCAGGTGTTGTAAAGTTTTATTATACTCAAATAAAATCATTAAATAATTATTTGATTCACAAACTATTTCAAAAATAAACTAGGTATTCATACAATAAGGACAATTTGAATTTGTAACTAATAATGTTTCAACCAATTCGCATTACTGATTGTAACTGTCTAATTATTCAACAGTAACTACTCGATACTTGCTCGAAACTATTCAATCTACCGGTTAACTATTGAAAACTTCTTGCTACCTCTCGCCATCTATCAGCTACCGCGGAAATATTTACCTGATGCACTTCTGAACAATAAGGAAAACAACAGTTACTTTCTTTTTTCTAATTTATGTATTTGTAGCAAAAAATCAATAAATTAATTGAATAAAAAAATTTTAGTTTTAAAAAATTAGCGAATTCTCATAATTTAATCGAATAAAAATAACTTGTTTGAAGTATCGATTCGAACCAGTAACCTAATTGAAAAATTCTATTTGTCTGAATGTATCCCGATTTTATTTTTTTTTCTTTTTGCGCTTTGCCAAGCTTATTATTTTCTGATCTAATCAAATATAATTAAATATCTTTACTGCTTACAAATAACGAGTAAAAAATTATTTCTGGCGTAACTTAGCATTCGATGTAAAGCGTAATAATGATAAATAATAAACGTAATAATGCACTGAAAGCATGACGGAATTGTTTTTCAGAATAAAAGTATTTGACATAAGAAGATTCATCAAATCTGGGAAGATTTCTTGTTATTTATTATTGTCTGACACCTTTAACGTTTTGCTTCTGAAATAAATTTCCTGAATATTTATGACGTGTTACTATTTATTTTGCATAATATGTACATCAAGGAGCGCAGTCGCAATGCGCAATCATCTATTTTTGGATCATAACTCTATCATCCTTGTTTATTTTATCTAAGTACGGGTAAAGATTTTTCTACCGGACGACATTACATTAAATTTATTCCAGGGAATATTTCGCTTGCATATTTTTATAATTGATGACGTTATAACATTTTAAAAGTATTGCAATACGATAAATACATTTTATTTACTATAAAAAATGAATACAATTGAATAATTTGCCATCAAGCGCCTTTAGTTTTAATTTTTTATAATTACGTGCATATTTCAACGTCTATTACGAATTGTTCGACTAAAATATCAATACTTACCACAGGAAAAATTTTTAATAAAACTTTAAAACCAGCTCAAGTGTCCATTTATTTATAAGTTTACTCAATATGAGGCTGCTTGAAAATACTCTTTAGAAATATATTGTGTTCAAGCTTTATTGTCCTTACTAAGTTAAAAAAAAAATAATGTTAAAATCGTAAGATGCAAAAAATTTGAATAAAAAAAAATGTATTTCTGAGGAGATTTTTTATTGATTAAATATACAACTCAAAAAATGTTTATTATTATCGAAAATATTCATCTAATAAAATTTGAAACTTTTTTCATGTTTAATTTCTTCAGCTATAAATAATTTAGTTTAATACTTTATTTTTTTCAATATCAAATTCCATGCCTTGAACGCGAAGCGCTGAGGTATGCTCAACTGACGCTTAAAAATAAAAACTCGTTGATTTTAACTCTTAATTCCTGTCAAAATTAATTATATCTAATTAAACAGTTTTTTTAAATAAAAAATTAATTGAAAAAAAAAAATTAGTGAAATTTTTTATCCAAGTATTTGGTCCTAGTGACATTGGTTTTGGACAAGATTCTTTGGCTAGATAGTTAAACAAGCCCTAGAAACACACTGAAAATAGTATATTACACTACAAGGGCAGAAAGTTTAAGATTCCTGCACTGCGCGCCATATGCCCGAGGCGAAGCCGAGGGCATCATGGCACGCAGTTCAGGGCTCTCAAATTTCTGCCCATATAGTGTATACTAGTTTTCTTACTATGCGGTCGAAAGTACGTTAAAAATTGCGTTGAAAAAAATTGATGCTGCCCCTGCATTTGCGGCACGAGCGAAGCGAGTGCTGCTGGTCGGGGGGGCAGGCATCAAATACACCTGTCAATAAAGATATTAATATATAATTAAATAAAAAATGAAATCCAAAATTTTAATTACAATCTGAATGAAAATCACGAGTTTAATTAATACAATAATTATTTTTTGACAAATTTGACGTGTAATCAGTGAATATAAATCAGTTAATTACGTAGACTAATTACGTCAAAACTATTACAAGCTTTATGCGTTGGTTGGAGCTTACGAGCTCATTTGATAAAATTTAATACACCGTTCAAATTTATTTATAATTCAAAATTTCTGTTTTCGATAAACTAAATTTCTCATGACCTTTCGAAATAGATGTTTATGTCATAAGGCCGTGAAGTGGCGGTTTTCTGACAGCGACGATATTTCGATATGAACTTAAGGTTTGTGGCGGGAAGGTACGAAGCGGGCGCAATTTTAACGTCCGAGGCGTAGCCGAGGACGGAAATTTACGCTCGTTTTCGAACATTCGCGTCACAAACATTAAAGCGAATATCGAAAAAAAGTCGTTGTCAAAATCGCCACTAAACGGCCGAATGACATACAATATTTTTTGTTATTATCGCTCCATAAGTTTAACTTTTGAGGGATAGGAGGCAAATAATGACATATTAAAATTTTATGAAGTTTCACAAGGCCAAAAAAAATTAATTTTATATTAATTATCTTTTTATTAATCTTAAAATCTTGCTCACGTCCAGAAAATGTAAATAACTTTTTATTAGTATTTATTTATAGCGTTGTTGTTATTTTATTAACATTAGGTCCGCTTCGTAATAAACTGCCAGCAGAGAAATAATTAGCGCCACTCAATAGTAACTAAGACTAAAAATTATCGGTCGTTACGCTAGAATGTGACTTTTTTTTTACAATCTCTCTCAATTTCGTCTGGGTGTACACGAAAAGTTCGTAAAAAAAAGGAGGGGGTAAAACTTTACGGCCTAGGCCGTGAAAAAAAGACGGTATGGTAGAGTCTCTAGAAAAGAGTCCCTTTACGGACGCCATCCACCGCTCAGAAGTTGAACTTCTGGAGCGAGTATAACAAAAAATAATTTTGAAGAGGGTAACTGTCTTGAATCAAGACGAAAAATTCTTGAATCAAGTAAAATTTCCTTAAATCAAGAAAAATTTATTAGTTCAAGGAAATTTCTATTCAAATCAAGAAGATTAAGTTCTTCAAAATTATATACTTGATTCAAGAACATATTTTTTCTGTGCATAATCGAACAATTCTTCAGCAATACATTCAACTAAGATTACTTGTCCGGACTGGCGACAGACTTGGACAAGATTTCAAAACAAAATCTGAAGCATTACTTGGTCAAGTTTAGAATTTTAAAATAATAAAAATTATTGATAGTTTTGCATTAGTTAGTAAAAATGATTATTGTTAATATAAATTTAACTGTAATAAAAGACCTGTCAATAATAGAGTCAACGGTATGTCAATAATAGGCTCTTTGAATTTTTGGGCTGTCAATAATACGTACATTTGACCTGTTGGTTTAAGTTGATATATTAATTATTAAATTTATTGCTATTAAAATTAATTAATTAAATTAGACAAGTAAAAACAATGATTAAGGTGTCCTATAAAAAAAAAGTTGACAATATTGATTTGAAACACCATAAAAAAAATCAAATATTTATTATCACTTCTTATAGTGTCAATAATGGGGGCTTTTACTAATCACTACTCAATATAAACTCATGCCGTACGAAACAGACTGAAAATATTTCGTAGTTATATTTGAACATTAACCTTATGAGACGATTATAAGCTTTTATATGAATTGATTATGAAGATTTTATAAGGGTAATTAACCGTTGGCAAACTCTGGCTACTCCTGCAATATTCATGTACTTGTTCAAATAGAAAAATCATGTAAGAAGGAACGTGCTATAATAATCCTCTCAAGCGTCATTAATTCTTATGGTTCTGAGCACTGAATTAAATTATTTAAATACTTGCTGAAATTTTGTCACTTTGTAACTATATTAATTATATTTTTTTTTCTGAGATTCAACGGCTAGCCTCTAAATAGGGAACCGATGGGAGATAAGGATTATCTAAGGAAAATATGTGATAAAATTGAGAATATCTATTTTAATCAATAAGTTTTCATGCATAGAAAAAATTTTGAGAAGAAAAACTCTTAAAGTAAGAAATTTTTCTTGGTTTAAATAAATTTAAGAATTCAAAATAATGAAACTTCAAAATTATTTTCTTGGTTCATGAATTTTTCTCTTGGTTCCATTAATTTTTTTCCGGTGTGTTAATCATTGTTTAAACCAATTTTCTTTAAAATATAAACAAAAATGATAACTTTGACCGTGTTTTTAAAAAAAAACCTCTTCAACCACGTAATCAGGAAAATCCGGGTTCGATCCACCCGTAAAAAAATGTCTGATAGCCTTATCTGGTCATTTATGAAAATATTTAGCAATATATAAAGATAAAAATAATTTATTATTACTTTTTAAAAGTGTTCGTCAATTAATAATTTAAACTCAACAGAAATTAGTTATTAGTTAGCACTGGTAATTAAATTAAAAACCAATGTCAGATAATCTCTTCAGCACAGTCAAAAAAATTATTTTTATTTTAGAATATCACTTCAAACTAAACGTTCTTTTAAAGTGATAATTCAACGGTTATGTCAGACTGTATCAGAAAGTGCCCTTAATTTAATAAGTGATTGACATGCGAATTCATTGATATTTCCTTTTTTATATGAAAAATTTTTCAACTAGGGCTTACCACGTAATGACCGATTTTTTTTTTAATTTTAATTAATTTTAAAATATTGTTACCGAAAAAATAAATGTTTCGGAACATAATTTTTGTAGTTATAAATTTTTTTTTTTTTTTTTTTTTTTTTTAGTAACTAGTAATTCAATATAACTGGAAAAAAAATTAATATTCAACAATATGGATTGAAAATACGTGAAATGCATCTGAAAATAATGTCGGTATGTAACTAAAATTCCTCGCATATATATTTACGATAAATGCTCTGGCAGAAACTTTTCACGAGTTTTATGTTCATCATTTGGTCTTTTTTCAGAATTAAAATTGAATACATTGAAAGTTTATTGAATAAAAAGCAATAGTGATGTCTAGAACTAAAGAAGTTGGAGAATATAAAAATATAATAATGAAACTCGAAAATTCAATTGAAGTTTCATATTACCTATACAATATACAAGGAAACTCGCAGTATCTGGATAATTGGACTCTTCATACCTTGTGTGATAATGGAGTTATATTGATAAGGTGATTGTGTATAGGAGAGACCACACATGCGGACAGTGATCCAATCATCCTGAGATCCTGTCATGAAATTGCCTTCGAGCCCTATTCTATCCGCGTGAGCACAGCCAATTGCCCTCACTCGCCTTTACTATCCTCCGGCAAATCTTACCTGTTTTCTCTATAAATTTTATTTATCCCATTTATACTACATCATTATTTCTAACATAATTTTTTCTTATTATATAAATTGCATAACAAAGTATATTGAACGTCACTTTATAAAATTGAGTATAAGAGGTTCTTGTTAACTTTACGTTAAAAAATTGTTATTATTTTTTTTCTTTCTATCAATAATAATCGACATTATTGATTTCAGCCGGAAATTTTAACATCAAGTTGGCCCATCCACTTTTAACAAAAACAAAGCTATAAAAAACCAAAAAATTGCGGACTGGTAATGTAGGAGGTCACGAAAAAATTGCGCGCCTCGTTAACATGATTCTAACTCTTAACTCTTCTAGTCATCCAAAATAAAATTTTTAAAAAAAGTAGATCTTTTTTTTCCGAATTTTTAAGAAATGGAAAAAATTGAAATTTTTTTTGAAATTCAGTTCGGACGATAAATAGATGTATGAAAAAGCTCACACCAAATTTCATGTAAATCGCTTTAGTAGAACTTGAAATATTACTTTAGCTGTTTTGAAAAAAAAAGTGTTTATAAACTTATAAGTTTTGGACTCCGCCTAGACCAGTTCGATGCTGCGTCTTTGAAGTAGCTATCGAATTTGTTATTTCTAGAACTATAAAAACTATTGTTTTGAAAATAATTATAATTTCAAAAATCCCTCAAAAGGAAATATTCTTAAAGGCTTGAACTTTGAAAATCCACTCAACTCTTATTGAATAGATTTTTTTCTATTCTTTAAATGGACTTTACTAATTATTTTAAACTGGAGTTCACTCCAAAAATCTTCAAAAATGTTTAGTTCATTTGAAACAAAAATATTTTCACATAACATATAACCTCTATTGAAACCAATAATAATAATAATAATGTAATGTAATGTAATTTATTGACAAGACCGTAGGACAATGTCCTCTAATGGTCTGAAGATAATACAAAAAAGTACAGAGTATTATGTAAGAATATGATAAAAAATAAGTAACAATTTACGAAATAAGTTTTTACAAAGCAGTAATAATAATAATAATAATAATAATAATAATAATAATAATAATAATAATAATAATAAAACATATTTTTACTATTTTGCACGCCTCATAGCGCGAAGCGCGTGAGGTTGTGCTTTATACTCGATTCGTCAAGGTCAAGCAATTTTGTGATCTTTAAATGCGTCTATCACAACTATATTACACTTATACAATGATATAAGTAAATGTACACCGAAAAAACACTTAAATTAGACCATCATTTACTTTCTAAACACATCTCATGTTGCTATTTTGAAAAAAAAACGTTTTGAAAAAAATTTTACGTGGACGTCCGGATGTCACCCCATTTTGGATGTACCAACGATTACTCCCGAACAAATTGACATTTCAAGACTGGACCTTTTTTATTATTTAAAGAATTCGATTAACTGGGTCCGTATTTCATATCAGTCACCTAGTTTACGTATTTTTTTTTTTAATTTAATTATAATTTGTAATTGAATGATGGTGTGCATTATAATCGAATGATGCACACTAAGGACATTTAATTTTTTTCCTTAATATTTACTGTCTTTAGCGTTTTTTTAATCTACAAAATTTTTTGTACTTGGATTTTTTTTTCGATTTAATAATTTTTTGTAAAAATTGAATTATCAAGGTTTGTAACAATAGTTGGACGTGTACTTGGCGCGACGGTTTACAGTGAAACTGTTTTTTGTGGGATAAAATTTTTCTACCAAAAGAGTTGAAAAAGTTTTCCAAACTCCACGGTCTCAAGATCAGTATCACTGAATCAAATTTTTTCTGGCTTATATAGCTTAGAAAGGTATGAGCATTACTGTTACCAAACAAAAACGTCTAAACTCCAAACCAGCAGAAAGTTTTAGCGCTAGCCTCAAAGTTTTTGGACTCTATAATTGTGAATTTTGGTTAAACTACAGAGTAAATACGCGATTAAAATAAAGTGGTTTATTTTGATCAATATCTCATTTCCGTTTCATCTTAGATAAGTCAATCTTATAATTTTAAATTCCGTGATTGGTACATTTTTTAAATTCACAATTGCACCGAGAAGCAAGACAATGGCGATTTATTATCATACGTAGAAATAGTAAAACCACGGGTAGGTGCTTTGTTTACTAATTCACTGTTAATAACTTAAAAGATCATTTGTTGTGGAAGAAGACTGATCGTTTATACAGTTACTTCCCCGGGTTGGATGGAATCCACAGGCAATCGATCACGGTCCAGTCAAACAAAATTTTCTCTCGCATCGCAAAATCCTCAACGCCGATCAGATGGGGTTGATCCTTCTACCGCTTTTACGATGTTATTTTTTTAAACTTTTATTTTCATAATAAATGCATTCTTGAATTTTTCATTCCTACATCACTAGCCTGTTATTTTGTACTTTATAAGTAGATCTATTTTTTCCTTCAATTTTTTCCTTTATCGTCTATTCTTTACTTATAATTTATAATATCGAATTGCAAAATATTCTGCAGAGCTTGTAAGGATAACATGTAATTAATCAAGCTAACTGGTTTTAAAAAAGTGTCCTGAACTGATTGGTTGGTACTCTGACACAAGCTGTCTGCCGGGCTGTAAAATCAATACACCAGGAATTTTCGACGAAAATTCCAACACGACAGTATTTGAATAGATATGGTGTAACAAGAATTTTTTCGAAATTGTCTTTAGTGATTTGAACATTGAGACAAAATAACTTAACTATTTCAAAGAATAACACGCATTTAAGAAGTAAAAAAATGCATTCTGCTATGAATTTTTTATTGACATAAAAATTTATCAGCACTCTTTGCTAATTTTTTTTTAACGCAAAATATGTTTAATAGGTAACATAAATAGTTGAAAAAAAATTTTCCTTTTAGTTTTCAATTTAATTGAAACGAAAATAGACCTAATGAATAAAACAACCATGAGACGATAAGACAATAAGATTAAAACAAAGAAATTGAAATGTAGGAGGGATTGAAAACCGTGAGGAAATGTCCGAAGGGTTTTAGCGTAAAAGAGATTAAGAGGTTTTTAACGATGTTTTTCCATTCATTTGTTCTCTGGTCGATAAACTCTTGAAACGGTTTGAGATCTAATGGTAAAAACTACGGTAATTATGCAGGAAGAAAGCTTCATTTATTTAACCCGATGGGTATTTTTTCTACGTGTTTTTTCTTCTTTTTTAATTTTGATTTTAGTCGCTTATTTAGTTCTAGCGCTTTAGCAAGAAAAATACACGGCAAATTCTTGTCTCGATATAAGTTATGGCGGTTTAAAATCTGAAAAACGCTCCGTCGGCAGACCGTTGAGTCCACGCCCAGAGGCACTGCAACTAATTTCTCAATTTGTTTTCACACTTAAAGCTTCCATAATTTTATATAAAATCCGATGGCTTTTTTATTTTTCTGGTTGGTAATGTAAATAAGTATCAAAGAGAAGCATAAAAATGATCGACAAATGATTATATATATTGAAATAAAAACAAACTTTTATAATTTTATTGGTTTTCAAAAATTTGTTTTTAAACTAAAAAGATTCTTTTTCTATTCAAGAAATTTTTATTAATTTAGAAGTATTAGAAAATTTTAATTAAAAAAACAACTTTTACATTGGAAAATAATTTACTCTTAAATCAAGTCAAAAAACATTTTCACTCAAAAAAACAAGATAATTTAACAAATTATTTTTTCAGCTCAATAAGTAAATACTTAACTCAATAACATTAATCTTTTTGGCTTATAAATAATTAATTTTCTTACAATTCAAAAACAACGGAAAATTTACCCAAGACCGAATTCGAACCCTGACTCGACTGTTTTCTTCAGAAAAAATAATACCCCTTCGCTAACACAACGTTCATTTGTTCGTCATGAATCTATCGATAAATTAGTAATATATACAGAAAAAAATTAAATTAAATATAGTCAATAATTTTAAACAACTTCATCTTCTTGTTTTGAGTAAAAAAATTCTTAAACTAAGAAACTTTTAATAATTTAAGTAAAATTTATTTTGTTCAAGAATTTTTTGTCTTGATTCAAGACAGTGAAATTCTTCAAAAATATTTTCTTGGTTCAAGAATTTATCTCTTGATTCAAGTTAATTTTTTTTTTCAGTGTGTGATTTTATTGGCATTCCAACGGGGATTTTAGTCTACACTGAAAAAAAGTTTTTTTTTCGTGTATTCAATTTTTTGGAAACAAAATGTTCAATATAAAAAAAATAATTTCCTTGAATCAAGATTTTCATCGTTTTGCTAAATATGTTTTTGAACTAAGAAATTTTTTCTTCAGCAGAAACATTTTTTTTTCTGCATATGGTTTGAATTATAAAATAAATGAAAATGAACACAATTAATGTTATGTTCTTACAAAAACTTCTGTATGCAAGGGTAGACCAAATTTCATCATATGCTGTGGGATTGTACAGAGAACATAAATCGGATTGAGTTGGCTTTCGTTTAATGTCAGTTAACTACCTAACGAACATTTACTGGGTGAATTCCGGCGATAAATTTTACTTATATTTTTAACTCCAAGAAAAAGAATAATTACCGGGAGGTTTCTTACGACCATTACTGATACTAAAACCGGAATACAGTTGGTCAAACTAAAAAACTTTCAAGTTGCGTTCTGTAAAATGATGACTTTTGTTAAAGAATTCTTTGATAGAATAAAAAAAACTAGTGCCTTTCATGAACCAATTTAAGAATATAATTACGCATTTATGATCTCAAAATTATTATAATCTAAAAACATGAATGTTGAAAATGATTAAATATACCGCTAGGAACAACTAACTTCATAAATAATGAAGAATCCCGCACATCTCTTATAGAACGGCTTTTGGTAGAGTTTCTTGAATTGTTAATGTGTCATAGTTTATGCAATGGTGACCTAAACTTATCATGGCTAAAACTATAAAAAGTGAATCATTCTACTAATAAATATTCACTAAGTTAAAACATCGTGCGTTAGTTTAACTCGAATTGTTTGAAAATAAAATTGAATGTTTATTGTGAATACAAGCGGAATACTAATGGATAAATTAGAGAAAATTGCCAAGATAAAAAAAAATCTTCGATTTTATTTCTGAAGATGGTTTTTTTACTACATCTTTGCCAATTTTTATCAATCTTAAAAATTCAAATATTGTATTAAAGCTGTTTTTCTCTATTGAAAAAAAATATGTAAAATATGAAAACAACTTTTTTTGTTAAGAAAAATTAATAAAAAAACTTTTGAAAAATTCTATTACATAATTAAGTGAATGGAGCTTTCGACTACGGGTGTGTTGGTGCAACGAGCGAAACGTGTGCGCCAATACACACAAGTATTGAAAGCCTCAATCACTCAGTTTATAAATAAATAAATGTAATTAACTAACGTAATTAATATATTTTGCTCATCATCTTAATCAAAAAATGAATGGTCGATTATTGGTCTAAAATACTACACAAATATTTAAGCTCTGTCTATAAATAGAGTTGAAAAAAATTTTTTAATAGATGAATAAAATTATTTTCATTGAATAATAATTTATCTCAACAATTTATTAGTCACTTATTCGAGTAGTTTTGATTCGAGATGTCTGACAAAAAAAATATATGTTTAAAAATTTTTAAGTTATACCAATAAGGTCAAAGCCCCTATCATTGACAGGGCCCCTACTATTGACACCCTATTTAATTTTATTATTTCATTATTAAAACCGGTTAATAAACAGAATTGTTGATATTTTATGATAATTTTACATATTTTTAAAATTAAAAAATAGTAGAATTTAATTCCAAGGTATAAACTATTTACCGCAAAAAATTTTATTTTTTTAAGTAGGCCAAAACTGCTCATACGTTTGTAATTTTCTAACAATATTGTTAAGAAAGACCTTATTTTCAAATCCAGATTTCTCAATGTTTTTTTTTTTATGTAATTGCATTGTTTAAAATTATTATAGATTATTTATAGTCTAAATAACCATATAATTATTTATTTAACAACATACATATCAACGTATTAATGTTTACAAACTTGTCACTTTTATGTGATTTTATAAGAATCAAATTATTTGATACTAGAAAAAATTGCTAAGAAAAAACTTTAAAAAATATAGAAAAGCTAGGTCTTAAACGAATTTAAAAATAATAAAAATTATTGATCGTTCTGCATTAGTTAGTAAAAATGATTATTGTTAATATTAACTGTAATATACGACCTGTCAATAACAGGGTCAAAGGTATGTCAATAATCGGCTCTTTGAAATTTTTGTGCTGTCAATAAATACATACATTCGATCTGTTGGTTTTAAATTGATATAATAATTATTAAATTTATCGCTGTTTAAGTTAATCAATTAAATTATATAAGTAAAAACAGTGATTAAGGTGTCCTATGAAAAAAAAATTTACAATATTGATTTGAAACACGATAAAAAAATGCAAATATTTATGATCACTCTTATAGTGTCAATAATGGGGGCTTTTACCTTAATGTCCGAAAAAAAATCTAATTTTTAAATTATCAAACTAATTATGGCAAGTGACGAAAAAATGAAAAATACTAATTTTTTGGATTTCAGTTAATCAAACATAGCTTGTTCACGTACATCTAAAATTAAAAAATTTTTTATTATTTTGAAAGCTAGCAATACTTTTTTATTTTCCTAATTTCTAACTGAAAATGCTCTTGAATCCTGAACGTAAACTGAAGTGTGTAATTTTTATGACGATTTAATTTTAATTACAGCGAAAGTAATTAGAATAAACATGAAACGTAACAGCAGAATTATAATAATGTTTAGCCACTTTTATAATTTCGTTTAGCATGCAGAAATGTAAGAGAAAATTCCATTTGCCAGGACAACATTACCAGAGAAATAAGTCCGGAACAATAGCTATGGGATTACTTACAAGTGCACGCGATCCCATATGCGGTTAGCGTATGCACAAAAGCTCATTATTAAGTATGTATATTAGTTCCATGGTCCACAATTGCTTTTCCAGTTCGTATGTCTTCATACAAGCTGATTATAAATGTTTTGTGTCTACAAAATACTAAAACAAAATAAAAACTTTACGTCAGCGCGTGGCGCACGTTTTTATGAATTAGATTCGATACTTAGTGTGTAATATGTCATGTTAAAATTTAACGACATTGCTAAAAAATTTCTATTACTAGCATGTAGATATTACGAGGTACATCATCATTTATATAACGATCAAATATAATAATAAAGACAAATGAAGTATCTGAATTATGCTTAAATGTTTCTATATGGAAGATATAGATAGAGAGGTAGGTAGTGATGCTCATGAGTTATTCATAGAGACTATCGTAGCTACCCCATCCAGATTGCGAGATTAATCGACCAAGTACACTCCTCTTTGCCCGTACGAACCTCTCACTAAGCTTTTTTTACGTCGTCTTGGCACACAGTGTCACGGTATAGACAATCAGATGCTTTCAAGACTTAAAATTTCATTCTCTTTTCATCCACATTTATCCTATAAATAAAAAATAAAAGAAAAATTTAAGGAAAAAACGACTGATTGACAATGGCTTTCCTCTTTCTTCTTACATTTCTTTTCGAGTGTATAAATAAGATTCCACTACTTAATGTGAATGATAAAATATACAGAGAGAATTTTCCGACAAATATTACTGTGCTTTTCTTGATAAGTGTCTGACGGTTTGAGATGTCGGCAAATTTTACTTGTGAAACAAAATAATGTTTACAGTAGTTGTAATAGTTTTAGTTACTTAAAGTTTATATTCCTGCAATTTCGGCATTCAGGTTTTAATTACAAAAGCGATATAAGTGATTCGTAAATAAAAATATTTTTTAGCAAAACATGAGATTTGCTTTCGTTACTGTAATTTAGAAATGTTTCCTGGCATTATAGTTTCATAAATTTTTTTAAACAAATAAACATTTCAAAAAAACACTTTCGATAGATTGTTGACTTCCTAGCAGAGTGTTTTTTTTTTTTTGTTAATTTCTATTTGACGAAGAATTTTATTTTTACGTTTCCATTTACTATAAAAGTGCAACAAAGATTTAGTACGGTTTCTCTCAATGAGTGCAAATAAAAATAAAAAGGGAACGGTTCTTAACGGCATAAAAAAAAATCCAATTGAAAGTAAAATTTTCTGAAGTACGATTTGAAACAAAAATCACGATAAAAAGAATTTTATCGGAGACTTTAGAATAATAATTTTCCAGTTTTTCATTTGCAGAGACTTAATACTTTTATAAATTTTTGTAAATCAAAATATTTATACCTCAAGTACATATTTATAGCAATAATAGACAATAATATAATAAATAAACATATAATATAAACATTATAAATATAATAAATAAACATTGTATAATATAATAAATATATTAAACATTGTATAATGCGCTAGTTCGTCCTAAACTGGAATATGCGTCGGTAACCCCCATGGAAATAATATATATTTTGGATATATTAAAAATATATGTCATTTTATATTTTGAATATAAATAAAATATATTTATTATATCAAGAAATATATAAAAATATATTTCACGTATATTTCAAATATATTCTAATTACAGTACTTTTGGCCGTTTTTTGTATATAAAAAATATATTTCTGATATAAGAAAAATATACGCAAAATATATTTTTTTTTGTATGATAAATATAAATGTCGAATGTATAAAAAATATACTCAGAATATATTTTAAATAAAGTTTGGAAAATCCAAAAGTGCACGCCTCATAATCTCATTTTTCACAATAAAATTGATTAAAATAAAATATAAAAAGCAAAATAATAAAAAACAGAAAGCTCTGCTATGGTTTAGTGGCGCCATAACTGTAAGATGAGGAAAAAAAATACTATAATGAAATGTATAGATAGATATACAAAAAAATCCACAGTCATATATTAGTTTTTCATAAATAATAATTTAACGACAGTGAATTAAACGCT
>CAJNRD030001116.1:8138599-8153422 GCA_905319865.3 Cotesia congregata
AATTACGAATAATTCGAAAAAATTCGAATAATTCGAATAATTACGAATAATTCGAAAAAATTCGAATAATTCGAATAATTACGAATAATTCGAAAAAATTCGAATAATTCGAATAATTACGAATAATTCGAAAAAATTCGAATAATTCGAATAATTACGAATAATTCGAAAAAATTCGAATAATTCGAATAATTACGAATAATTCGAAAAAATTCGAATAATTCGAATAATTACGAATAATTCGAAAAAATTCGAATAATTCGAATAATTACGAATAATTCGAAAAAATTCGAATAATTCGAATAATTACGAATAATTCGAAAAAATTCGAATAATTCGAATAATTACGAATAATTCGAAAAAATTCGAATAATTCGAATAATTACGAATAATTCGAAAAAATTCGAATAATTCGAATAATTACGAATAATTCGAAAAAATTCGAATAATTCGAATAATTACGAATAATTCGAAAAAATTCGAATAATTCGAATAATTACGAATAATTCGAAAAAATTCGAATTTTTTCGAATTATTCGTCGAATTTCGAATAATTTGAAAATTCAAATTATTCTATTCGAATTTTGAATCGAATATTAATATTCGATTCGAATCGAATAATTCGTAAGTTCGAATTATTCGCACACCCCTAGTATCATAAGATAATGTGACACTGATTTGTTAACTAGTATATTATAAGCACTGAGAATATTTGAATGATCATTACTACTGTTGCTATGATTTAGTGCTATTGAATAAGTCTTGGTAATATAATTTCAGCTGTAATGTTTAGTATAATTATTTATATATGAATAGATTATTATTGCCATCTTGTATTAAATATTATAATTAGTGATCCTGTTAATGGCTGTAAGCTGTTGGGTCTAAATAAAAGAAATAAATAAATAAATAAATAATAAACAGTATTTATACTTAGAAAAAAAAGTTCACTTGAGCCAAGAAAATATTTTTCTTCCTAATTATTTTCTTGAGCGAAGAAAAAATTTTGTTTTTACACAAAAAATTTCACTTATTTAAACTAAATTAATTCTCTTGCTTTAAGAAATACGTTTCTTGATCCAAGAAAATTTATTCAAGTCAAGAAAATCTTGTTGTTTTGAGAAAATTCAGCCTCTTGCTCCAAAAAATTTAATTCTTGATAGAAGTAAATTTTCTTGTGTTGAGAAAATTTCTCTCTTGTAACGTGTCGAATATTTTAATTTCTCCTGTAAGGAGAAATTATCTCCACGGTTACAATACTTTCAATAATTTTATTCTAGGCGATAGAATAGCTCGCCGGGAACCAGGTTTTTCATTAAGATAACCCTCAGATTAAAAAGAATGAATTTTGTCTTTATTTAGCAAAATTATAAAATGAAATAATATAATTAAAAAGATGGCGATTCCCAGAAAAATTAGCTCCGCTGTTGTATCTGGACGCCTAATTCTCCGAGGTACTTTCGCCTTGGGTCTTGCGTTGAACTCCGCCGTTGCCTTTCCTGACTTTGACTTGGATTCACCGTCCTCTGGACCTTGACCCCGTCGTTGACACCGCTCCGACTCCTGGATGGCTTCCTGTCTCCCGACTGTCGTTGTCCCTTTGACTAATGTTGTCCAAGTCCTCGACCTCGGCTGTTGGCTCCGGATTCCCCGCTGTTGTACTCGCTGTTGACCCCGCTGTTGTACTTCGCTGTTGTACTCGCTGTTGAATCCTCTGCTGTTGAATCTGCTGTTGAATCCGCTGGCTGGTCCTCCTTGGTTTGGTCCGTCTTCTTCTCAGTGTTGCCGATGGCTTAAGTTAGAATTACCCACTCCACTAAGTCCAATTTCCCGTTTTTACCCGGCACTGAAAGTTAGTGTTGCCATCTACTAAAAGCGCGGTAAATTTAAAATTAAATATTAAATCTTAAAGCATTCAAAATAAAAAGTACACAATAATAATTATTAATAAAATTTATTGAATTATTTCGTTTTTTTAAACTTTCAAAACATAATATTGTTAAGTATTTGTTAAATATATAAACCATATAAATTAAAAAATAAACATTAAACGATATACTTAGTAATGATAATCGTTATCATAACAATATTAATTCAGATTTTTTATTATTTATCGTTATTTTTCCTAAACATTTGTGTCAATCATTTTGTTTGTTGGCTCAAAATTAATAATTTCGTTATCCTTAGATAAATAATTTTTAGTTACTGATACAGATTTTAAGGTTTCCGTGGATAAATTGTTTCTATTAGTCAATTGACTTTGTGAATCATTCATTATGTTCCGGTAAGGCGCAAGTTCAAGTTATGAGGGCAAGCGGGAAAATATGAGTTTGAATTATACATAAAAAATATTTATTCAATACTTTAACATAAAATGTAATTTAAGGAAATCCAAGTACCCTGCTAGTGTAAAGAATGTCTAAAAAAAAATAATGCGTAGAAATACTTTTGTTATGCATCTTAAAATTAATTTTCAAATTAATTAATAACATTTTTGAGGAAATTTCCGAAAAATTTACGCATTTAATTATTACTAACATTTAATAATTATTTAATTGACTAAAAAAAATATAGCACTCTGAATTACCGGTAAACACTTGACAACATTTGGTAGAGGGGGAAGATGCGCGAGCGCGCCACTCCGTGGTTCTCCCTCCTCCGCGGCACCGCGAGACTTCTCCCACTACGCGTGCTTGCTGTTGCTGACTGCGCGGGGACTACAACAGTCCTCCCATTGGTCCTCGCAAGCTCCGACTCTTTCTTGAGTTTTCATTGGTCCTCGCCAGCTCCGCTTATTTTCACTAGCTCCGATTCCCGCAAGCTCCGATTTTTATTTCCGCATGCTCCGATTTTATCCTCGCGAGCTCCGATTTTATTCTCGCGAGCTCCGATTTTATTCTCGCGAGCTCCTATTATTTTCTTGTTCGTTTTCTAAGTGTTTAAACTAATAAATATTTTACTTATTTTTTATTGTTTCTGTTATACTCTTGTTCCAAAAAATTAAATATCTCGATAGAAGTAAATTTTTATTGATTAACATGTCAAACGGGAAGATCAAATAATATTGAATCATTTTTTTTCATTCAATATGTATAATTGCATGCTAAAATAATATAAAATGGGTCTCAAATATTAAAGAGAAAAATCTTCTCAAGGTGAGAAAATTTTGTTCTCAGCTGAAGTAGATGCTGCTGCTTCCCTAAAATATCTAAAAATCTTGATCAAATATAAAAATTTATTGTATCAAGTATTTATGATAATTTGAATTAAGAAAAAATTACTTCCACCAAGAGTAAAATTTCAAGAAAAATTTTTACTTCGGCCAACACAACTTCGGTCTTCTTTCAGGTATCCTCAAATTTTCTTCAGCCAAGAATTTTGTTCTCCAGTCCAGAAATTTTTCTTTCTGTGTAGCAATAATAAAATACTTTTCACACCATGAACCATTTGAGTTTTTTTCAGTAAAAATTTTAATTAAACGATTTTGTAATCATTAAATTGATAAAATCGAATAAGTTAATGCTTGAGCCAATGAACAATTTACAGATTAATAGAGAATTATTAAATGACTCCGGGACAAATAATGTCGTTTCGTAAGCCAGTGCCCAAAATGAACATGCACTAACCCAGCCTGAGGACTGCTTTTAGTAATACCACACAGATTGTAACATTTCAATTACGCGAGAGCTGACATATATTGGCTAGTACTGTAATATAGTTAATATTACACAATAGCCCTTCCCCCGCTGTCTTGGTAATATCAGTTTTGTTCTCTTGTCAGGTACAGATTGTTGGATATTTGTTACATAATCTATTGTTGAACTTTAAAGAATGAGCACATTATTGAATAATTAAAAAAAAAACTCTTTATTTGTTGAAGTATGTTCATAACCCAGTATAAGATGCTCGATCTAATTTCTTAGAAAAATGTTTTTGGAGATGACGTTTTTAATCTTTCATGCATAGGTCTTGACGGTAGAAAAATTTTCACCGTGACTTTCATTATTTTTTCACCATCAATCTTCTAAAGTTAAAAAATCATAAGTGAATAATAACTGAAACCGCGGTACTTGTAATATCTTACAAGGGATTATATTAAATTAACAATATTTTTCAATATGCTTTCATGGATTGAGTTACACTAAACCGCATACGTAATCGTTAATCGAACTTAAAGAATTCAAATATCTACCAATCTAATGCGGTTGATATAGTTCACAGGAGATGAAATAGAATCATTTATTTTCACTTCCAATAATCGATTGTGTACTTGTTCTGGGTGTACATGCACGCATATATTTGCTTTTTCGTAAATTAAATCTCTGCACTTTTTATGTCAATACAACAGCTTAACAACATTTTTTTTTTACCCGCTGCTATTTTTTGTATTCTATTCTGCTCTATTTTTTCAATAGAAGCAGCACATACATTGAAAAAAAGATTATGGTGTTTATCTTTTATTCAAGTTTTAAATTTAGGTGTTTATGTGATTATACGCTGACAAGAATTGAAAAATCTTTAAACTATTTTTATAGACTAGAATTTTATCAGCAAACTTGGTTAAAAAAGTAGAAAATTTCGAGAGAAATTGTCTCTGGTTGACCTGGTTCTAATTTTATTCGCTACGAATTATTAATAGTTTTTTTATTATCTTTGTTATGAAAGGAGTTTTTAAGATGATTATATTACTAATTTTTTGTGTGTTTTGAATTTTTGATAATTAGGAAAAAAAACCAAATATAACAATTTTAGTTGAGAAAATCTAGTAGTTTAATTTTATATTCAGTACGTAATTATCAATTTTTAATTATGCTTGAAATTCGCGCATGCATATAAACATATGCAATTGTTATAATAAAAAAAAAATAATTTTGTGTCCAAATATCCGAAAATTGTAAAAATTAGTCATTAGAAATTAACTTCGCCATGTTAGGTAAGTATTTGTCAAAACAATTCAATTTCGAAGATTAATTATTAATAATTTTTGTTATAAAAACCATGTTAATAGTTGAAATAATACTCTGGTCAATAATTGGTGTTTTAAATTATCCAATGTACCTATTATTAGTATGGGTTCGGCCATTGATTTCAGAGTACTGAAAATAATGTTGGATCAGAGTACAGAACAACTAACAACAATAATAAAATTATGAACATGTTGGTGAATGGATTACCTAATATTGAAACTAATCTAGATTAAAAATAAAAGTTATTTATAAATCTAGTAAGCATGATACTACTGGTCAGTATTTAGAACACAAGCGGTCAATATTTAGTGCATAATGATCAATATTCGGAGCAATCAGCTGTAACGTTAATTATCACAATTTAATATTTGTTATTATGTATTCTATAAACAAAACTATTATAGTTTATAAGTTGAAACTATAAAAAAAAGCATAACACTTGTTTTAGCTCATAAACTGCTCCAATAAATTTACAAATAATGTATTTATGTTCATGTTATCTAAACTGATCAATATATGGAGCCTTAACCCTACAGAAATTTAAAGTTTGAAAATTTTACAACAAAATCGGTTGTCGATCTTGAGATAATATGTACAACAATTTGAAAAAAGTAGTTTCGTCTTAAAATTACGCACTTGAAATTGCTATAACTTCGATAATAGTTTTAATTTTTGAATAGCTGAGTGCTTGAAATATTCTTCAGATTATAAACAATTTATGTAGCAAAAAAAATTGATTTCTTGAAAATTTCAGGGTGGTGAAATGTTAGCGATTTTGATTTATAATCTGATTGCATAAGAAACAAAAGTTTAAAAATTTAATTAGTGAACGTAACAGTTTTTACATTGCGAATCATGAAACATGCGGAAATAAAAGCAAGAAAAAATTCTTAATATTGACATTAATAAATGTAGAATTGGTTTATTGGTTATCACAATTTAATGTTTATCATCATGTAAATATAAAAATATATAAATATAAAAAAAAGCACAACACTCGTTTCAGTTTATAAACTCTTCTAAAAAATTTACAAATAATGTAATAATGTTCGTTTTATCTAAACTAGAATTTGAATTTACGCGCGCAAGCGCGCGCCTTGACTGTAGAGTTTGCATATATTTTCATGCTTATGATATATTCAACCAATCACGTTACGAATAGTTTGATGCCACATACATTTCATCTCAATTTTATATTAGGACTAGTCAACATTTGGAGCCTTGATCCTAAATCTAACAAATATAATTGTAAAATAATTTGATCCTCAAAATGAAATAATTTTATTTGTTGAAATATAAGAGATATTTTAAGTAGAAAAAGCTTTCTCTGACAGTAAAGTTTCAAAGGTTTATCTTATGTCATAAAATTGAATTAGATTGAACCTCAATAATAGACTATACTTTCCGATAAAATAATAATAGTGACTCTGTCTTGGATATTTTTTAAGTGTACAGTTTTCGTTGGTAAAAGAACAAAATCCCATGTAAGAGAAACTGTAGAGGATAAAAAACATAAAAATCCAGGAGCTTAGGACTTTGAAAGAAGGTTTATATAGCAGAAGCTCGGAGTAGCTGCAATGAAAGATCCGTTAACTTGGTTTATTGTCGTCGTGGTAGCAGTATCGTGTGGTCTCGGTTAATCTTGTTACTCTAAATTAGAGTATCGATTAAACTACTCATTTGGTCTTAGATCACAGAGCTATTTCTTCAAAGACGATCACTGAAATAAATCTTAGGTAGGCATGTGGTCGATTTTCCGAAGACGCCGTTTATCTTACCTTGTACCCATAACTCACTGGGGGAATCCTTAAAACCAACTCTACCGCCATTAATTATTGATCAACCTGTTAAAGTCTCATTTCTAAAATTATAGCAGCATTAGCTACAGCTCCTATACTACTGTGATTACTAGACTTTTACTCTTTTTTTTTTTTTTTTTTTTTTTACGGTACAGTAACATTTCGATGAACAAAATCACCCAAGCATGTGTGCCAACGTAGAAAACTAAAACTGTTGCTTTCATACCTTTTTCTCCAACCTTTTATTTTATTTTTTTCTATACTAACCAGCAAGCGTTATGAGAACATCCAACCCAATATAACTGGATGATAGCCAAGGGTTAAAGTATCTATATTTTAGTGAAATATGTGGTTTTAAGACACGCCATCCCAATTTATAAAAAAAATAAAATAAAATAACCTGGCAACCAGAATGGAAAAGTAGATTTCTCAGACTACATCGTATTTATAAAGTTGAATTGATTAATAATTAACAAAGTTACAGAACTTTTTTTAAAATCAAATCACTGAAGATATCTGTACATTCTATTAAAATCGTAAATGATATTTTATATATCTTTCCATTAATAAAGATCATTTGGAGTGGAATTTTATAACGATGTCAAGAGTTTTTATCCGCTTTTAAAATAATAAAACAATCAGGATGTTTCTTGAGTCTGTTAATAACTTTAGAAATTTAAAGATATCAGTTTAAGAAGATAAAATATTAAGCTGACGTTTAACACTTCTATTAGGTAGATTTCATAGAAATCAATCTTTTGCATTGGTCCTCATGTCGGAATTTGCTCAGAATTTTGTTGTAATATCACTTAACTAGTCGAGTAAAGCTCAAAAATAACGTTAGTTAAAAAATTTATATATGTATGTATATATATATATATATATATATATGCCGCGATTGTGTCTACAGTTCTTGACGGATCTAGATGAAATTTGTTACACATATTCTTTGGATAATAACCTTGAATGAGTTCGAAGATGAGCGAAATCCATCGATAAGTTTAGAAATGGCAGCTCTTCAAAATTATCAAAATAGTGAAAATCACGTTTTCGGTGACTTTAAAAAAATTATTTTATGTAAAAATTTTGATTTATTTTTTATCAATTATTTTATTATTTTTCTTTATAAAAATGTTTTGTTTTAATTTATACATATTTATTTATTTAATTTCAATGGCAAGGCAAAGGTCGAATAGCAAAAGTACATATCTTATGAAGTTTAGTTACGATTTAACCCTAGACTGGTCACCAAACGTGACCTAACAACTTTGGTCGAGTGATGAGGGATTTGCCGCAATGCTTTTAGAGCGTACAGTGTTGCCAGTTCATTCACGTTTGACAGGCAGAGACTAGAAGTGTTTTCGGCAACGCCGCGGACAAAAAACTACTTACGACTCTGCACTGAAAAAAAAGTTTTTTTCCACCTAGGAAATTTTTCCCTCCTGTAAAGAAACTGGTATACCTGTGTGGAGAATACCAAAGTTTTTTTCCTACACTAATAAGTATAGTGATTTTTAAAAAACTCGGTTTCCTTCTCAGCAAAATACCAAAATAAAAATATGGCCGACTTAACCTCACTTGACACAGATGCATACGAAATGTTTATGATACAGTGGATCTTTTTTATTATAATTAATAAATTAATAATTATTATTTTACCAATTATAATTAAATTTAAGAATGACACTGAAGTTAACAGACATTAAAAATTTTTTTAGAATTTTATTGCAATTAAATTATTACAAAAAAAAATTTAATTAAAAAATTCCACATGTAAAAATTAATAAAAATAAAAAATAAATTAGTATATACAACTTTCCAATGATGTAAACAAACACGCCAGGACTGTGAAATTGGAGGGAAATCAGAGAATTGGCGGCGCCACCGCTGCGGTTGCTATGGTAACGCAGTATAAAGTTTTAGCTCCAGAAAAAAATTTGGTATTCTCAGGAGAAAAATACCAGTTTTTTTATATTAAGAAAACGTATATCGGATATAAAAAAACTTGGATAAAAATACTTTGTATTCTGGGTGGAAAAAAACTTTTTTTTCAGTGTATATATATATATGTAATATAACGCGGGATGTTGCCGCGATTGTGTCTACAATTCTTGACGGATCTAGATGAAATTTGTTACACATATTCTTTGGATAATAACCTTGAATGAGTTCGAAGATGAGCGAAATCCATTTTAAGTTTAAATTGATCGAACAAGAAATTTCAGAGTAATTTCGAAAAAACACTTTTTTTAGTTTTCTTTTCATCACGATAACTCACGAACGAATCAACCGATTTTGACCGGACTGATGGCGATCGACGTTGTTTTTTAAGGTCAAGAGCTAATTAGTTTTTGGAATCGATCGGTGGAACCGTTTAAAAGTTATTCCAAAAAAACCACATTTAAAAAAAAAATTTTTCGTGGTTTTTTTGAGATTTATCAAAATCTACCGGTCCGAATCAGTCCAAATCGTATTCAAAATCTAAGTTTGGCCGCGCCCTTCCGAATAGCACCAACTATGAAATCGGTCGAACCGTTCAAAAGTTATAATTTGAATACCTCAGGTATTATGAGGGTATTTGACGCATGCTTCCTTGTCCCTTCTTTGAGGAATTACTTAGAAGCGCCTCTAAGGCCCAACCTTACTGAAGAGCAGATGTCAGCACTGATGAACCAATCAAATGAGGAAGGGGAAGGGGAAGATCGAAGCTTGGAGAATAGTGATCATATATATATATATATAGGGAGCATTGGCTACTTCAAATCATTTACGACAAGTGTGCCGAAGTGAACAGATCGCAATTTCTAGTCCGTCTTTACCATGAACGCTGACGAGTTTGCGAGAATTTTTGGTCTTCTACTGACACCACCACCCGAGGCTGCTAAAATAATAATTGATTTTGAAGAGGACTTGCTCAATCAAAGCGACTTCAAAAAAAAAGAAGTTGAAGACGCAATTAATAACTTGATTGAGCAGAACTTGGAAAAATTTATATTTCGTGAACCAGTGGTTTATGCCTGTGAATTTGGGTATTGCACCAAGATTTTTTACGACAAAGCTTCATTTCAAAGACACAAGAGGAGACACCTTCAACGGATTTTGAAATGCCGGCTTTGTTTTAGAAGGCCATTTATTCATCGAGTATCCTGTACTCATTTGGAGATGAGGAGACGTCCTCGTCTATGGGTCAAATAAATTGACTTAAAATACCAAATGGCCCTTTTCAGGGCCACCAAATATTTTACAACGTAAAAAAACTTTTTAAGGTTAAATTTTTTAAACTTAAAAAATTTCTGAAATAAATTTAAAAAATTAGAAAAACCGTTGACCCTAAAAACCATCCCTGCAACTTCCCGCTAATTCCATACTTAAGCACTCAAAATTGCAATTATTATATTTTTGAGCTCTTAGAGTTCAAAAATATAATTTTCGTCTCATTTTGAGCTCTCCGAGCTCAAAAGTCTAGTAGAAGTTTAATAAAACACTGTTTTTGAATTTTCAAACAACAACAATAACTTCAAAATGAACAAACCGATTTTCATGCAGTTGACGGCATTCGACGCAGTTTTTTAAATCTCATAAAGGATCTTTAAGTTTAAATAGATCGAACTAGGAATTTTGAAGTCGTTTCGAAAAAACACTGTTTTCGGTTTTCTTTCGACAACGATATCTCACAAACGATTAAACCGATTTTGACTGGGCTGACGGCGATCAACGTGGTTTTTTGATGTTAAGAGCTCATCAGTTTTTGAAATCGATCAGTAAAGCCGTTTCAAAGTTTTTAAAAAAAAAACCACATTAAAAAAATTTTTTTTGTAGTTTTTTTGAGATTTTTCAAAACCTACAGGCTGGAATCGGTCCAAATTGTATTCAAAATCTAAGTTTGGTCAAGTCCTTTCGAATAGCGCTAACTACGAAGAAATCGGCTTAGCCGTTCAAAAGTTATAAGAGGGTCACAGACAGACAGACACACACACACACACACACAGTCATTATTGACTTTAATTTTCTCGATTCTTCTATATTATGCAAAAAAGTTCTTAATGACCGAATGATTTTTTCGCAAAAAAAAACTGAAAAAGTAATAGAATCTTTAATGTTTAGTTACAGTTATTCATCAAAGACCTGAATATTTTATGCACATTCATCCTGATTTTCATTAGGACATCGTCAGTCTACAATTGACCCGCATGCTTATGACCAATTACTAGGGATTATTTAAAGATTCTTTCTATTAAAATATAATTAAAAGAATACCTTATATTATTTGTGAACAATATTTTATGAATAAACTCACGTGAATTGAATAATATTTCTAATTAATTTTTAGTTACTAAGATGCTTAGGTTAACAAACTTGGAGAAAAAAAAATTTTCTAACTTATTTTTATTAATAATTAAAAAAATAACCGAGCAAAAATAAAATCTATAAACTAAAATTGTTGATAAATACGTTAGATAAAAAGTTGTGAGGTGATAGTTACATTAAATTAAAAGATATTTAGACATAAAAGTAGAAAAAAAAATTTTCTGAAAGATTATTTTTATTAACAAATGATATAAGTTAAATAAATAATTAAGTCAAAGCTTCAAATTTTGGCTTGATTTGTTGTTTAATTAATAAAGAATAAATGTCTTAAATTTTTTCTTTGTATTTCCATTATTTAAAAAGTTACAATAGAATTTAATATAAAAAACCTGATCAGAGTGGTGACATTAAAAATAACAGAAAATTGTAAGTTCATTAAAAACTATAAATAAATTTTTTTTTTTAAATAATACATAGTTGTTGTTATTTTTTTAAGTAGAAATAGAAAAAAAATACAAAGAGATAATTCATTTGTTTATAACAAATTGTTTATTAAATAAACAATGAAAATTTTAATAATGATCGAATTTTTTTTAAAAAGCACTTGTTGACTAGACTAAAATATCATATCTATATATATATTTAACTTATGAAAAAATGCATGTGTGTATTCAAACGAAAGGTCTCGATAAGTGTAACATCGGAATGAGCTTATATGTTAGAGAATATCAATAATTAAGAAATGTAATTGTATCTTGTCAACTAATGATATTTTTTCAGATATAAGCTTATCTCGATATTACACTTATTAAGATATTTCATTTGAGTACTCACATGAATTTCTTACATATTTTATAATCTTTAAAAATATTACATATACATATATATTATATTCTGCCTGAAAAATTTTTTCTCTATTAGAGGTTTGAAAGCAACTACGGCTGTAGGAATGTAAAAGAGAAGTATAGAAATCAAATGACATTGTGTGTATAGTAATATATATATTGTATAATATATATATATATATATACTATAAAAAGTATTATAAAATTGATATTTAAATTCTTAAGTTTATAATTAACTAACTTAATAGCAAATGTTTCTATTTTTTTAACTTTTAAAATTGAGAAAATTTATAATAAATCTAAATATATCAACAAATGACAATTTTGCTTTTTAAATTATTAAAAAGTATTCTAATTCAAAAACACAGAAAATAATGGTTATATTTCAGAATGAATATATAATAATAATTGTCGTAGTATTTTATAAGTTGAAAATTGTGAAGTTTCCGAAGACTGTCATTTCTAGTCATATAAAATTTTCCAAAAAAATAATTACTCAAAAAATTTCTATTCTTTAATTACATAAATAACTAAAATAGAAAATGTTCATAAGTCGTATATATAGTTATCATTGGGAACAATTTTTTTTTTTTTCTCATAGTTGATAAATTATTTTTGAACATTATTGTCAACTATAAATATTTGAAAGAAAAAATAATAGAAACATTCATTTCGTTATTTTTTTACAAAATTAAATTATTTATATCAATGTTTTTTCTAAATATAATATTTTGCCATTGCCGCTGTCTGGTATACCTAAGTAATTCCCAAAAAGGTCAGACGTAGTCTCTAGAAACAGGTCATGAAAAAGATTCACAAACAAAAATGGGCCCTCAATTCAATGAGGTACTTAGAGTATTTAAATGAAAATCTAAATATTTAACAATAGCTTCTTTATAACAGGATTATTCGGGTTTTGTCTGGGTTTTTCCCGGTGTAATTATATCTTGTAAGACAAATAATGTTATCTTTGTCGAATCTTGTAAAATTCAGACTTAGTATTGTAAATCCAATTAACTAAAGACACTAATACTTAGAAATTTATTAATGAGAAAAATTAGGTTATTAAGATATATTTTTCACTCATAATTCTGTCTGTGTTGCCTTAGTACTTTCTTTAAAATGAGCGACTCAAAAAAATGTTTTATGCTTATTCTCATTATAATAACTATAGATGCTTATATACACTGTTAAAAATTTCTATTGTATTTTTACAAAAAATGTGTTGGAAGTAATTACGCACCATGATTTAGTAATTTTAAAACTCAGTTTTGTAAATTTACAATATTATTTATTGTAATTTAATATAAGAAAATTACAACATATTTGTTGAAATTTACTTAACTTTTACTGAAAAAAAGCTTGATAAAATTCCTAACACGTATTGTAATTTTACTAATCAAATGATACCCAAGATGTTTAGTAATTTTAAAACGCAGTTTTGTAAATTTACTATACTATTTATTGTAATTTAATATAAGAAAATTACAATATATTTGTTGAAATTTACTAAACTTTTACTGAAAAAAATTTTAGTAAAATTCCTAACACGTTCTGTAATTTTACTTATCAAATGATACCCAAGATGTTTAGTAATTTTAGAATGAAGTATTGTACTTATACTATGCATTCATTCCATCTATATTTAAGAATATTACACAAAATTTGTAGTGAATTTACTAACTTTTTACCAAAAATTAATGAAAATTACTCAACATTTGTTGTAATTTTACTAAAAATTTATCCAAAATTTTTTTAGTAATATTGCAATATGAATGTTGTAATTTAGCTCAATAAATAAATATTAAAAATGTATGGTAATTATAGAATACTGTATTTTAACTATACCCAATTCATTTTACTTAAATTTCGGAAAATTATAAAATATTTGTACAGTCGAGTCTCGTTACGAGTCTCGTTTGTTTTCTTCTTTTTTTTAACTAGATTTCCGTTAATATGAGGATTAAGAATAAAAAAAATGGAAAATGGAAAAATTACATTATATAGTGTAAACGTGGCGTTCCGTATAGAAAACTAGAAAAATTACAGTTTCAGATTGTAATTATTATATTAATAATTGTAAATATTACATTATTGATTGTAATTATTAGATTATTACATTACAGCGTAATTCCTATACAATCTGTAATAATTACAATCTGAAACGCTTACATTATATTTTTATTTTTATTTATTTATTCAAATTTAAATACCAAAGCAAAAAGCCAAATGGCAAAAATACAAAAAAAAATCTATATAATTAAAGTACATGTAAAACCATAAACATAGTAATTTTCAAATTAAAGATTTGACCCAATATAACAGCATAAGAAAAAAGAAAAAAATATAAACAATCATAGATCAGAGCAGTGTAGTTATGTATTGTAAATATCAATATATAATGTAAATTATTTTAAAAAATAAAATTAGCAGACTTTGATCCCTAGGCCTCCCTGAGTTAATGATATAATGTAATTTTTCCATTTTTTTCTTTCCCTGTATTGACGTTTTTTATATTCTTCGATATTATTTTTTCATTCAATAAAAATAAAATAAATAATTTGAAATTATTAAATTGATAAAGTTAATTTTTTATTAACTATTTTGGAATCATTATGTATAAATATTGTTATTTAATTATTCTATATTGGTATGTGTGTACGTGGTGATATTATATGGCAGAAAATGTAATATAACTCTTCAAGCCATCTAAAATATTTCTACCAGATGCATCCAGGATTGCTACTGTACTATACCCCCATGAAAAAAAAATATAAATCGAAATATATAAAAAATATATTTTAAATATATTAAAAATCTATAAAAAATATATAAATATATAAAAAATATGTATAATAAATATATTTTTAATAACTAACTTTTGGCCGATTTTCATATATATTT
>CAJNRD030001116.1:8156342-8172407 GCA_905319865.3 Cotesia congregata
TGCATGATTCAATTTTTTGTAAAATTTTTCAGTTCAATTAAATTTTTTCTAATTCATTTTACCACAAATTTATCACAATTAAAAAAAAAAAATTATTTTTCGTTACAATTTTTTTTTCGAGTGGTCCATTATGCCCTACATATTACATATTGGCCCAAAATATCATAAAAACATTATAGAAGTCATAACTTGACGGAAATTAAAAAAAAAAATTTTTACCTAATTTTTGAGGGGGGGCCGTCGTGCCCTGGGGGGCCTTCGTGCCCCAGGTTCCCCTATATATTTTTTATAGTTTTTTTTCATGGGGGTACGCTGTGTGTTTAAATTTACTTTGTATTCAAATAACAATTATTTTTGGCGCCGGAAAGGTCATATTAAATAATTTACAGTCTCAAGAACTTTTCTAATATTGTAAAATTTGAATACCTCAGGTATTATAAGGGTATTTAACACATGCCCCCTTGTCCCTTTGTCCTTGGCGAACTCGTCAAGACTTGTAAGTAATTACTTAGAGGCGCCTTACTCTAAGGCCCAACCTTACTGAAGAGTAGATGTCAGCACTGATGAACGAATCAAATAAGGAAGGGGAGGGGGAAGTTCGAAGCTTGGAGAATAGTGATCATATATATATATATATAGGGAGCATTGGCTACTTCAAATCATTTACGACAAGTGTGCCAAAGTGAACAGATCACAATTTCAAGTCCTACGCACGAAAACTTCACCATGAACACTGACGAGTTCGCGAGGATTTTTGGTCTTCTACCGACACCACCACCCGAGGCTGCTAAAATAATAATTGATTTTGAAGAGGACTTGCTCAATCAAAGCGACTTCAAAAAAAAAGAAGTTGAAGACGCAATTAATAACTTGATTGAGCAGAACTTGGAAAAATTTATATTTCGTGAACCAGTGGTTTATGCCTGTGAATTTGGGTATTGCACCAAGATTTTTTACGACAAAGCTTCATTTCAAAGACACAAGAGGAGACACCTTCAACGGATTTTGAAATGCCGGCTTTGTTTTAGAAGGCCATTTATTCATCGAGTATACTGTACTCATTTGGAGATGAGGAGACGTCCTCGTCTATGGGTCAAATAAATTGACTTAAAATACCAAATGGCCCTTTTCAGGGCCACCAAATATTTTACAACGTAAGAAAACTTTTTAAGGTTAAATTTTTTAAACTTAAAAAATTTCTAAAATAAATTTAAAAAATTAGAAAAACAACCGGTGACCCTAAAAACTATCCCTGCAACTTCCCGCTAATTCCATACTTAAGAACATACACTGAGAAAACAATTCATTTAAATGAAATGAGGCTCGTTAACTATAAATAAATCTCTTATTTAAATATCACCAGAAATATATTCATTTGATACAAATAAATTCATTTATTTGAGACAAAGTTATGATATATTTGAATGAAATCCAGATTTGTTTATAGTTAACAAATATTTCTTTGGTGCTAACAACCGTATATTTCAACCAAATCAGATTTATTAACTATAAATAAATGGTATGCTTGAATATACTCAAAGCAATGAATTTTAGTTTTAGGTTAGGAAAGTTGTAAAAGTGGACATATCGAACGTTTGGGGTAAAATGGGCACTCCTTTTGGAATTATTAATTATACTGAAATTTACAATGACAATAAAGTTAGCCGACATCTAAAAATTTTTAGAATTTTTTTTACTAAATAAAATTTTACAAAAAAATTTTTATAATTGTCTTTTTTTCGACTTGTCTGAATTTATTCTTTTCTTTTTTTTTAAATATCAGTCATTTTAGATGTTTATATTCTGATGCGTCTAATTTCACGGAAATCTTTTTTTTTTGATTTTATAATTTTACGCTTATCTTTTTTAAAATAATTCTAATTATTTTGATTACTACATTTTTTCATCGCTATTTTTTAACTAATCGATATTGCAAAGTATCCTCAATAAGACACATCATTTTTTTATTATTTCTGAAATCTTATTTTTCCATATTTTTCATTTATTGATTTCCTTACTCACAGATTTCCAAAATTTGATGTTTCCATTTTCTGTAAAATTTCCGACCGTAAAGAATCAATGAAACGCATTGTACGTCACAACCGGAAAAAATAAAATTTCTTTAAGATCAATAGGTAAATTAATATTAAAATAAAATAAATATAAAAGAAACAGCGGTTGGTCAAGAAAAAAGTCAAATGTAAACAATACTCTTACATTCAAAAATAGCGACACCAAGCGTAATTTACTTGAAGCGATATTTGTTAATAGTTAACAAATCTTTATTTGAATGAAATAAATGAGTCGATTCAATTAAATAAATCAAAACCAAGTAGTATTTGATTTAAAGTATTATATATTTAAATAAAAGAAATTTGTTAACATTAAATAAATATTTTTGATTTATCTATACATATAAAAATAAATTGCTGTGCGTTAGTCTCGCTAAAACTCAAAAACGGCTGGACCGATTTAAAAATTTTTTATTTTGTTTTGTTCGCTATTGTTCAGGGATGGTTTAGAAAAATAAAAATATTTGAAAAACCCGAAAGTTCAGCTAAAAAAATTAAAAAAAAAATGAATTGCTGCGCGATCGTCTCACTAAAACTCAAAAACGGCTTGACCGATTTTCAAAATTGTTTTTTTGATTTGTTCGCTTCAGTTCAGAGATGATTAAAAAAAAAAATCTTCTGAATATGTGGACAAAAAAAAATGTCATAAATTCAGTGTTGATTTTTTGAGATCTTGATTTTCAGGCGATAATAAAAAGCGAGTTTTATTTAATAACTTGACAAAATTCTAACCGTGATTCATACAGCCAGTATTTATTCTTTATCGAAGTAGATTAGAGTTTAAAGATTGATAATCGCTGATCGAAAGGTGTAACAAAGTATATTGTAGGTGATACGAAGTTCACCGGGTCAGCTAATTTCAAATAATTCTGTGCATTTGAGTCAAACAAACCGTTTTCTCAGTGTACATTATTACATTGCACTGTGATTCCTATACAATCTGTAATAATTATTATAATCTGATATTGTAATATTTTCCCAATTTTCTATACGGAGCGCTAATACGTTTACATTGTATAATGTAATTTTTCAATTTTTCTTTTTTCCCTGTGTTGACCTTTTTTATATTCTTCGATTTAATTTTTTCATTCAATAAAAATAAAATAAATAATTTGAAATTATTCAATCGATAAAGTTAATTTTTTATAGATTTTTTATTAACTATTTTGGAATCATTATGTATAATAAATGTTGTTATTTAATTATTCAATATTGATATGTGTGTACATGGTGATATTATATGGCGGAAAATGTAATATAACTCTTCAATCTATCTAAAATATTTCTACCGGAGGCATACAGTATTGCTACTGTAGTGTACGCTTTGTGTTCAAATTTACTTTGTATTCAAATAACAATTATTTTTGGCGCCGGAAAGGTCATATTGACTAATTTACAGTCTCAAGAACTTTTCAAATATTGTATTAAAATTTGAATACTTCAGGTACTATAAGGGTATTTAACGCATGCTTCCTTGTCCCTTTGTCCTTGGCGAACTCATCAAGACTTGTAAGTAATTACTTAGAGGCGCCTTACTCTAAGGCCCAACCTTACTGAAGAGCAGATGTCAGCACTAATGAACCAATCAAATAAGGAAGGAGAAGGGGAAGATCGAAGCTTGGAGAATAGTGATCATATATAAATAGGGAGCATTGGCTAATGGCTACTGAAAGTTATTCACGACAAGTGTGCCAAAGTGAACAGATCACAATTTCAAGTCCTAATACGCACGAAAACTTTACCATGAACGCTGACGAGTTCGCGAAGATTTTTGGTCTTCTACCGACACCATCACCCGAGGCTGCCGAAATAATAATGGACTTTGAAGAAGACTTGCTCAATCAAAACGACTTCAGAAACGATGAAGTTGAAGACGCAAACAATAACTTGATTGGGCAGAACTCGGAAAAATTTCTATTTCGTGAACCAGTGGTTTATGCCTGTGAATTTGGGTACTGCACCAAGATTTTTTACGACAAAGCTTCATTTCAAAGACACAAGAGGAGACACCTTCAACGGATTTTGAAATGCCGGCTTTGTTTTAGAAGGCCATTTATTCATCGAGTATCCTGTACTCATTTGGAGATGAGGAGACGTCCTCGTCTATGGGTCAAATAAATTGACTTAGAATACCAAATGGCCCTTTTCAGGGCCACCAAATATTTTACAACGTAAGAAAACTTTTGAAGGTTAAATTTTTTAAACTTAAAAAATTTCTAAAATAAATTTAAAAAATTAGAAAAACAACCGGTGACCCTAAAAACTATCCCTGCAACTTCCCGCTAATTCCATACTTAAGCACTCAAAATTGCACTTATTATATTTTTGAGCTCTTTGAGTTCAAAAATATAATTCCCGTGTCACTTTGAGCTCTTCGAGCTCAAAAGTCTAATAGAAGTTTATTAAAACACTATTTCTGAATGAATGAACCGATTTTCTTGCGGTAGACGGCATTCGACGCAGTTTTTTAAACCTCATAAAGTATTTTTAAGTTTAAATAGATCGAACTAGGAATTTCGGAGTAGTTCCAAAAAAAGCACTTTTTTCGGTTTTCTTTTGACAATGATAACTCACAAACGATTTAACCCTTCGTATAGGTAGCGTGTCTTTTCCGAACTAAGTCAGTCGCATGGTGAACGCTCCGCCGCCGTGTTAAAACGTACGCGCTGTTGCCAAATGTAAACTGATACTATTTCCTTGTGAGACAAAGTATTTTTTCAATGTTTTATGATTAAATATAATTTTACTTTTATATTTTATCATAAATTTAATTGAATAAAAAAACTTTTTTTTTATTTTTATCACATGTGACAATTAAATTTAACATCTAAGACCAGATTATAAAATTATAATATGACATTAAATCCAGCTGTCACTTGACAATTTTTTAATTTTTTTTAACAAATAAATTTCTTAAAAAAAAATATTTTTAAAAAATTGCATCTTTAATTTTTCAAAACTTCTGAATGTCAATTTTTTTTATAATTATTTTTTGTCATAATTTATTGGTTACAAAAATTCTTAAAATTATCAAATATCCGCTAAATTAATTATCATAATTATAATTAAATTCAATCAAAAAAAATAATTTGAAAAATTGGCATCCATTGTTTTTTTTTTTTTTTTTAATTCGTTCACCTAAAATTTTTTTGTTTTTTTTTTTTTATTTAAATAATTAGTAATATATAAAGCCAGATATCTGTTAATTTTAGTATGGTGTATTATAAAATAATTTATTTGCCACTTGTATTATTATTACTATTTTTATATAAATAATATTTAATATGAGTGTAATTATTACATTATTTCAAACAAATCACAAGTTGTACTGTAAACAGTAAAAACTAACCTCAAACATTACTTTATTTTTGTACACGGAAAAAACGACATTTAACTGGTTTCCACGTTGTACTGATGCTAGTTCCATCTATAGTGAAAAAAATTTACAAATGGCTACTACTTAAATGTACACTGTAGTAGGTTAAATTTTCGTTTATTTAAGTTAAATCCGACATGTATCTCAGAGCCATCTGACATTTATTTGTCTCAGACGGTTGTCAGTGCCGCGCGCATGGTCGTCAGTCCGATGTTACATAGAAATGGCTTCCGTTTGAAATTTAACTAGAATCTCTCTGGTTGGTGTCGCTACTTTAAAATATCTAACTCTCGACCATATTCATCTATAGAGTCTCATCTAATAAGTTTTTTCCCGTGAATCACTTAAGTCAAAAAGAATACGTATGAAGTACGAATCGAGCGAGCATATCGCATAAACCTTTTAATAATAATTTTTCGCTAAAAAAATAAATGTTCTGAGATTGATTTATTATATCTTAATTGTGATAAAAATATATTCAGATATTATTGACCCAAAATATAAAAAAAACAACAAGTAAGTAAATTAAAGTACTTTTTTATGACCTTAAAAATTGCAAAAATTATTCAGGGTTATTTTTTAATACTAAAATTCATATTATTTATAATTTAAAATTGTTTTTCAATAAATTTTGGTGGTTGTTCATGGAATAATTTTCAAGAAATTTTTTAATTGTTTCATTACATCATTCTCACTTTTTTTTTTATTTTCATATTTTATAGGCATGAGTGAGCCAGAGATCCAGGTTAATTCTGACACGTCCAGTGAAAATCTGCCTAACGATTCTTTATCACTAGGAGAACAGAACATTCAAATAGATAATTTTGCTAATTGCCAACTTGCGCAGAACTTTAAATTTTTTTTGGTGCATACATTGTTTGAAGACGACGCACAAAAATTGGTTGTCATTGCGAAGGAAATTACTATGTACACCTACTATGATGAGCATTTCCATGCATACAGAATCACTGATGATACTTTTGCTAACGTATCAACATGGAAAGTTTTTAGTCTTCAAGATTTAGAACATTTTTGTTCAACTCATTCCACTTACAATGGCCATGGGCAGAAATATATTGTTAAACGTTGGATTTAAAAATATAAATTTTGTTAAAATAAATAACATAAGTTAATTAAATTTATTCTTTTTCAATTATAATATTTAGAATTAATACTTTTTATAAATAAATAAAAAATTATTAAAAAGTAAGACTTATGACTAATTTTATTTGTCAAATTTCTTAAGCTCACTTTATCAATCCAAAATAAAATTTTAATTATAAAATATATCTCGTTAATTGAAGTATATAAATACATTGAGAATATTGATCATAATTTTATTTTTAATTAAAAAACTAATCCTTGAAAAAAAAACCGATTTTAATTTCAGTGTGTTACTATATTCAAAATAAGATTGGTATTTATCATCTCATTTTAAAAATAGTACCACACTATTCATATATATTTGACTGCAATGCTCTTGAAAATGATAATGTAGAAATCCACAGATTCGGTAGAATCTGGCGCCAAGTTCCGTTCAAATCCGTTGTCAACGGAGCGCCAGGCTACCGACTGTGTTTACTGTAAGCAGAACGGTATTTTGAGGTTGCAAAATTTTATTTAATTCTACGGTACTTTTTTTTCCTAAATTGTATATTATAACAGTAATTCATACTTTATTTTACTGTTATTAATTAATTATATTCACTTATAACAATTAATCTACTTGAAATTACTAAATTTGATCAGCACAAACTGTAACAACGCAAAAATTTCGATCCTTACTTTTTTTCGATGGGCAAAGTGATCTGCCACAGACTAAATAATTCGAGAATGCATAGTAATCCTTCATTAGATGGGAAACTACAGTTAAAAAAAGATATTTCACAGCTTGCATCTACACCCGCCAGGGTGCGCTGGAATTATTTTTACATAAACTGTAGCTTCAAGGGAATAGTTTGCTATAAAAAAATGCAGCCAACGCGAGATTTAAGTTGGTACCAATTGTAAATTTTTATTATAATTACAAAAAATACCCGTACAAAAAAATTTTTGGTTCCGGATGAATTTCCGGATGAACTTCAGATTGTGAAACAAATATGAATTTCATCTGGAATTCCAGATGAATTTCATGATTAATTTGAAACAAATAGTATATGAAACTTAATTTTTTTAATTTGTGAAATAATATTCGGAGACAGTTATATTGGAATTTTTATTTTTATTTACACTGACTCATCATTGACGATCCTCAAACTTCAATCTGGATAAATTTGTTGGAGTAGAAGAACACAAGATTCAGAATAATATTACGAAATTCATCATGAAAGTCAGCTGGAATTCCAGATGAACTTCATGATGAATTTGAAACAAATCGCACATAAAACTTAATTTTTTTAATCAGTGTAAAAATATTTGGAGACAGTTATATTAGAATTTTTAGTTTAACTTACACTGACTCATTATTTACGATTCTTAAACTTCTATCTGGATAAATTTTTTGAAGTAGAAGAACACAATACGCAAAATAATATTTCGTAATTCATCATGAAAGTCAGCTGGAATTCCAGATGAACTTCATGATGAATTTCAAACAAATCGCACATAAAACTTAATTTTTTTAATCAGTGTAAAAATATTTGGAGACAGTTATATTAGAATTTTTAGTTTAACTTACACTGACTCATTATTTACGATTCTTAAACTTCTATCTGGATAAATTTTTTGAAGTAGAAGAACACAATACGCAAAATAATATTTCGTAATTCATCATGAAAGTCAGCTGGAATTCCAGATGAACTTCATGATGAATTTCAAACAAATCGCACATAAAACTTAATTTTTTTAATCAGTGTAAAAATATTTGGAGACAGTTATATTAGAATTTTTAGTTTAACTTACGCCGACTCATTATTTACGATTCTTAAACTTCTATCTGGATAAATTTTTTGAAGTAGAAGAACACAATACGCAAAATAATATTTCGTAATTCATCATGAAAGTCAGCTGGAATTCCAGATGAACTTCATGATGAATTTGAAACAAATCGCACATAAAACTTAATTTTTTTAATCAGTGTAAAAATATTTGGAGACAGTTATATTAGAATTTTTAGTTTAACTTACGCCGACTCATTATTTACGATTCTTAAACTTCTATCTGGATAAATTTTTTGAAGTAGAAGAACACAATACGCAAAATAATATTTCGTAATTCATCATGAAAGTCAGCTGGAATTCCAGATGAACTTCATGATGAATTTGAAACAAATCGCACATAAAACTTAATTTTTTTAATCAGTGTAAAAATATTTGGAGACAGTTATATTAGAATTTTTAGTTTAACTTACGCCGACTCATTATTTACGATTCTTAAACTTCTATCTGGATAAATTTTTTGAAGTAGAAGAACACAATACGCAAAATAATATTTCGTAATTCATCATGAAAGTCAGCTGGAATTCCAGATGAACTTCATGATGAATTTGAAACAAATCGCACATAAAACTTAATTTTTTTAATCAGTGTAAAAATATTTGGAGACAGTTATATTAGAATTTTTAGTTTAACTTACGCCGACTCATTATTTACGATTCTTAAACTTCTATCTGGATAAATTTTTTGAAGTAGAAGAACACAATACGCAAAATAATATTTCGTAATTCATCATGAAAGTCAGCTGGAATTCCAGATGAACTTCATGATGAATTTGAAACAAATCGCACATAAAACTTAATTTTTTTAATCAGTGTAAAAATATTTGGAGACAGTTATATTAGAATTTTTAGTTTAACTTACGCCGACTCATTATTTACGATTCTTAAACTTCTATCTGGATAAATTTTTTGAAGTAGAAGAACACAATACGCAAAATAATATTTCGTAATTCATCATGAAAGTCAGCTGGAATTCCAGATGAACTTCATGATGAATTTGAAACAAATCGCACATAAAACTTAATTTTTTTAATCAGTGTAAAAATATTTGGAGACAGTTATATTAGAATTTTTAGTTTAACTTACGCCGACTCATTATTTACGATTCTTAAACTTCTATCTGGATAAATTATTTTTTATTTTTAGATTAGAAATTAAATTAAATTAATTTTTTTTTTAATTAGTTTTTTTTTTAATTAATTTTATTTTAATTTACAAGCACATATGGATAACATAAAAAAATCCACAGCCAACCCTTGTAGAAAATTTAGTAAAGTTTTCGAAACCGACTTGGAATTTTTTTGAAATTTTTGGTTACTCAGATATTGATAATCAAAAACAAAATGATCCTTTTACATTAAAAAATCAATATCTTCGCGAGAAATGCTCAAATGAAGGTTTCTAAAAGAATAAATTGAAACTCAATAAACAAGTTATTCGGTCAATTAAATGTAGTGGTTAAAAGTCAAAAAATTTTTCAATCCTTTCCTACCAAAATATCCTGTTACGTGAATGTTGGAACGCTTCACGTAATAATTATCCGTAACTTCTATTCTTTCCCGCTTCACAGCATTATTTATATTTGTTAAAGTCCGTGAACTAAAAAAAAATCAAAACAATTTCAAAAATTTTTTTCTCGATAGTTTTCTTGAGGTTACTCGAAATAAAATTTCGAAAAATAATTTTAAAACTCAAATCTAAAATTTAGAGCTACAATTTAATTTTTTTAAATTTGCTGTACAACCATTGAAAACTTCTCAAAAATTTGGATTTTTTTGATTGCTTTCTTAATTTTTGTGAGAATTGTAGAAAATTGTTTTAAATCAAGCTACAATATTATCAGAACTCAAAACTAATTTTTCATAAAGAAATAAATTAGTTTATTGATTGATACAGATTTATTCACTATATGGAGTAATAAATTAATTTTATAATAATAAATAAGTAATAAATTTGCAGAAAGCTTATTTTTCGTTATTTTTTGAACTAAGAAGCGTTTTTTTTTCTATTTTATTATTTTAGTAAATTAATTATTACTTTTAGAAAATTGTCGATTGATATAATTATACTTATTGCTAATAAGTAATATAAATCATATTTTTATTTAAATTATAATTTACAAAATTGATTATTAAAATTAGTAGAAAACTATTTTAAAAAATTTAATTTATTATTTATAGCTTCTAATTTAATTTATTAAATAATTTTTGCTATAATTTCAATATTGGTGGGAGAAACTCTCTCTTTAAAAAAAAGTAATTACAGAGAGTCATTGAAGAGTGGGGGGACCGATAGGTCCCAAAATTCAAAGCCACACCCCTAACATGACCCTATAAAAGCCTGGTCACCGACATTACAGATCATTGATCACTAGCTCTCAGTGCAGCAAAGTATCAAGTCAAAGTGCAAGTTCAGTGCCAAAGTTAACCACAAAAATCACCATGTCAAGTGCTATTGAAAGTTCATCGTCAACCTCTGGAAAGTTCTGCGCTCAGGATTTATGGGCACTGATGAACATCGGAAAGGACTGTCCCGCACCAGAGGACAGTTCTATGAAAGAAGAGTTCCTGAACCCGTTGTTTATCCGAGCAATCCAAGCGGGTGATATTGAGAAAATTCGACTCCTCATTCAGCTGGGTGTTGACATCAACAACCTAGAAGCAAATTCATGGACACCTCTCCATTACGCCGCGTGTTGTGATCGCCGTGAAATTTTGAAGCTGTTGATCGAAAACGGCGCAATCTTGGATGCAGTTTGTTCGAGTCCAGAAAAAGTGAGCCAAACTCCGTTGTACCAAGCGGCTCTGATGAACCACGTGGGCTGCGCAAAGACTCTTTTGCTCCACGGTGCAAAACTTTCATTGGGATCAGAAGGGATTTGTGAACCGTTGCAGATTGCCGTCTTCAAAGGCCACCTGGAAATGGTGGCTCTGCTTTTAGACCACGGTGCGAATGTCAACACCCGGTTCACCAAAAACTTCTTCGAACTCTTCAAGTACGCGCTGCTTCCTGAGGTTTGGAAGGACCAAGATCTTCCATTGCTCCACTTTGCAATCCTGATGAAGTCCAAGAAAATGGCGGCATTCCTGTTCATCCGTGAAGCGGACGTTAATATGGAGACCAGGAGTGGCAATACGACTTTGTTGCAAGCCATCAAAGCCAACAACTTTGAAATGGCCAGGTATTTGGTGAAAAAAAAGGCTGAAGGTTGATAATCCCTGGCGTTAGTGGAATTCTAATTTGTGATATTATTTTTATTTATTCATTTATTTAGAATACGCCAATCGGCAATATACATCTATGATATTAAAATTAAAAAAAAGATTATTTTAAGTAATTTTGAAATTATGTATAACAATATAATAAATTACATTTATATTTATTTTTCGATAATGTTCTATTTATTACTATATAACCTGTAATCCGTTGTTATATTTATTTTTTCACATTTATTGTAATGTATTTTAAAGGGCCGTGAGGAACTATGACTCTATGGCCTTGAAGCAATAAATAATAATATTAATATTAAAAGATTTTCAAAATTCATCATGAAAGTCATCTGGAATTCCAGCTGACTTTCATGATGAAATTCATATTTGTTTCACAATCTGAAGTTCATCCGGAACCAAAATTTTTTTTGTACGGGTCGCAACAACGCACATTAAATACGTTCCAAAATTGTTTTTTTAATTTTTAAATTTACAACAAATTTTTTTTAATTTCCGAAAATCATAAACAATCATATCGGTTACTTGGTATTTTTAATTTTTTATTTTATATCTTTTTGTAAAGAAAAAACTAATTTTTTTTTCTTAATAGTTTTATGAACGTGGACTTGGCGCGACTTTTTTACAGTGAAACTGTTTTTGTTCGGATAGGTTATACTATTTGCAGAGAGATTCTAGTTAAATTTCAAACGGAAGCCATTTCTATGTAACATCGGACTGACGACCATGCGCGCGGCACTGACAACCGTCTGAGACAAATAAATGTTAGATGGCTCTGAGATACATGTCGGAGTTAACTTAAATAAACGAAAATTTAACCTACTACAGTGTACATTTAAGTAGTAGCCATTTGTAAATTTTTTTCACTATAGATGGAACTAGGATCAGTACAACATGGAAACCAGTTAAATGTCGTTTTTTCCGTGTACCTCACATGCGCTAAAACAGATTGAAATAGTGGCGGTAACGACATTCGGCAACAGTACAGTTAGAAAATCTCCCGGAGGCTCACTCGCACTGGGCGGCATAGCGCCGCCCGGTTCCGAAAATTGCTTTTTTAAATTATGTCGTATATATTTTTATGCTTTTTAATAACGTCCCAATTTTTAGAAAGGTTAAAAGAATGCACTTAATTTTTTTCAAAATTATCAATGAACTCAATTTTGAGAAAAAAAAATGTAAAAAAGGTGGCGCCACGCTCATTATGCGACCTACGAAGGGTTAATCGATTTTGACCGGGCTTGCGGCGATCGACGTGGTTTTTTTATGTTAAAAGCTGATTAGTTTTTGAAATCGATCGGTAGAGCCGTTTAAAAGTTATTTAAAAAAAATCACATTTCAAAAAATTTTTTTTTGTAGTTTTTTTGAGATTTTTCAAAATCTACCGGTCAGAATCAGTCCAAATTGTATTCAACATCTAAGTTTGGTTACGCCCTTTCGAATGGCGCCAACCGCGAAGAAATCGGTTCAGCCGTTCAAAAGTTATAAGAGGGTAACACACACACTCACACACATACGGACATCATCGCAATAACATTTAGGGAAGCTTTCTAGGACCTCAAAACGTCGAGATCTGATGAGAACTCGATTTTCGAAAGACGGGGTAAAACCAATAACTTCCCGATTTTGAAAAATTTTCAATTTTCTTAGCGGGAAGCTAAGAAGTAAAAATGACAAGAAGCATGAATAAAATTTAAATTAAAAAATTAATTTTACTGTATTTAAATTAACAAATATTAATCCGGAATCTTTGAATGTCAAATAAATTGTTATCAACTTCTACAAATAAAAATTTTAACGAAAGAAAATCCAATTTTTGACTGTTCTTGAAAATTCGAAAAATCATATACGACCCCTAAATATTTTTTATAGAAAAGACGAAAAATAAGAATTTAGTTTTTTAGTTCCAATTTATTGCAAAAAGATAATTATTTTTTTTAAATATTAATTTCAAAAACTAATTAGTTACTTAGTTACTAAAATATTAATCAATTTCCAGTTAAATAAAGTTCCTATTAATGCTGTTAAACTGAATTTCAACATGCTGATTCAGAGAAAAGTTTCGAAATACCCACACACGGATTTCAATATACTTGCAGTTGAGAATTATCCTAAAAATACTCGTATTAACTCAATAGGACTTTAGAACATGGATGTTTGATAAAACGTCGACCCTCGAATATCAAGTTGGATTACAACTTTATAATATTTTTATTTTTTGTTATTCTAGCAAAAAATATATGAAGCTTCATCTATTCCTATAAAAATTAACGTTTATTTGAAAATATTCAGAAATTTAATTTTTTAATTTATCATAAATAGCGAAAAAAATATTTGGCCTTGTTTTGACCCTACGTCTAACATCTCCTTTTCCTTTAGGTCTCATACTTTTAAGCGAATAGTGTTTTCAAAAGTAACTTAATAAAGAACATTTCGTGGCTATACTTTCTGGAACTTCTGCCATGAAAACAGTTCCAGCTAGATTTAAAAGTAATCCGCCTTTTAAAAATAAACCGGTAAAAAATTGTTATCTAAACAAATAACTGAAAAAGAGATGGAAAATGAATAGATTATGTTAAAATATTAAATGTTACGACCTAGTTTTAAAATCTCCAGTTACTATGCTCCGTCTTAAACTACAAGAGGTATAAATTGAATTTAGCGATGGTCCGATACTATTTAAGTATTCTATTTCAGCCAAGAGTTCATATTGTAGTCATAATTGTGATCTGCATTAAGAATTCAGCATATCAAACTGGTTAATTTCCGAATTGTAATTATATAGATTGGATAATGTATTAATCGTCGTCAAAATAGCATTAATATACCCCATCAGCGCTTCGGGCTGAATACATGCAACTGTTTGTTTTACCAATTGCATGCCTCAAACGCTCAGCGCTTTGGTGTGCACTACTCTCGACTAAAAATAAAAAGTTATTGATTTTATCTTTTAAATTGTATTTAAATTAATTTTATACACTGATAAAAGGATTAGTTAATATTTAATAAGCTTTATTAACTGCTGATAAGTCATTTTAAAACATTAGATATCTAATTTAATATTTTATAAAATTTTAGTAAAAGGTGGGTGAAAATAATTAGTGTATCGTATCCATATTATAGAAAGTTGGACACCTCCAACGAGTCATGTTAGAAGCCTAAAGGTTCGTCGCAGTGTGACCATCATCGCTTGTCTCAGCTCTCTACTTGTTTCTCTCTGTTGTTTCCTGGAGCACCGTCGATCCTTTCTGACTGAGGGGTATCATTCCAACTACGCAGTCTTCCGCAACTAAGCTCCCCGGAGCAGCTATTGAAGACACACAGTCCTAAACTAGTGCACAAGCACAAAACTGATGATATTATAGAAAGTTATGTTATTTTTTCTTGTAAACGGTCTTCGGATCACACGGTAAACAAGACACATTTATCGAAAAAATTTTTTTTTAACTATTTTGTTAATTATTAATGAATATTGATTCACTGTTAAGGAATATTTTTCTTCTAAAAAATTATTTGTATTAAATAAATTTTTTACAAATTAAAAAATTGATAAATTCTTCTGTCAGTGTACTGGTAAATTGTGTAAAAACGCAAACCAAAACAAAGAAGAAATGTTAATGAAAAAAATTTACCACAATTAATGAAAAGAAGTTCTTACTACATTCGCTTAGTATCATTGATGCACTGAGCTGATTAGAAAATCACGTCTTAATTGTTGTTAGTTTAATTATAATTAATTAATTTCGATTTATATTTCCATCACAATTTCTACACTGTTAAAAATTTTTGTTTTAATTTTACAATAAAAAAATAGAAAGTATTATTCAGGTATACATTTGTAAAATTACCATAGTAATATAGTATTTTTCCAATACATTTTACAAGGGAATAATATAGTAATTTTACAGTATTTTTTCTACAAGTTAAATTAGGAATTTTAGTATACTAATATTGTAATTTTACTATATCGTGATATTGGAATTTTATAACATTTTTTCTACAAGTTGAATTAGGAATCTTAGTATACTAATATTGTAATTTTACTATATCGTGATATTGGAATTTTATAACATTTTTTCTACAAGTTGAATTAGGAATCTTAGTATACTAATATTGTAATTTTACTATATCGTGATATTGGAATTTTATAACATTTTTTCTACAAGTTGAATTAGGAATCTTAGTATACTAATATTGTAATTTTACTATATCGTGATATTGGAATTTTATAACATTTTTTCTACAAGTTGAATTAGGAATCTTAGTATACTAATATTGTAATTTTACTATATCGTGATATTGGAATTTTATAACATTTTTTCTACAAGTTGAATTAGGAATCTTAGTATACTAATATTGTAATTTTACTATATCGTGATATTGGAATTTTATAACATTTTTTCTACAAGTTGAATTAGGAATCTTAGTATACTAATATTGTAATTTTACTATATC
>CAJNRD030001116.1:8175515-8211278 GCA_905319865.3 Cotesia congregata
TAAAAAAAATTATGAGCGACCTTTCAAAATTCGAATTTTGAACTGAAATTTTCAGAAACTTATTTTTTTTAGTCTATTAGATTATACCGTAACGAGAAAAGAAATTAAAAAAAAAAAATTTTTGATTTTTGACGATTTTTGAAATTTTGAAAAATTTGGAGTGACCTCTTAAAAATTTTTTTTGAGCTGTCCTTTGGTGAGGGCTCTTAATACATCAAAAACTAACATTTTTTCATTTGAGACTCGAAAAAAAAAAATAGTCGGTTTTTTTTGCGCCACCCTAATGTATATACATATATGTAATGAACTATTGTGTTTTGAATATAATAAAAGTATACGTAAAATATACTTAAAATTTATAAGGAATAATTGGCAGCTCGAGATTATTAGTAATACAAAAAACTATATACAGTTAGCAGTTCAAAATTGTACAACGTGAGCCTTGAAACAATCGGAAAGTTTTCTAGAGTAAAAAAAATTTAATATTTCAAGAAAACTCGACACTGGGTCGTTAGCTGAGTTTAGGATCTTGAAATATAAAATGAGAAACATATTCAAAATATTTATAATATTTCGATGGGGACTATACTTACGACTTATGACATTCAATATGCACTAATAACGTGATTAAATAATATATATATACGAGCATATGATTTGTTCTTTCACAGATACCTTTCAGCAAATTAAATTTCAAGTTTCGTTTATGAATTTACTATTGAATTAGCCATAGATTATTACGGGTTATTGTAAATTTAATCTACGTATTGTAGGATTACTAGATACCAGTAAAATTACAATGCCTGTATGTACATATGCTACTAAAAATATTAATTTTATAGCAGTTATATAAGAAATTTACTATATGTCGTGGTAATTAAATTTACAAGAGAAAAATTGTAAATTTACAGAAACATCTCTGAAAGTAATTTACAAATTGTATAGTAAAATTACTATTCTTCTTCTAGTAAATTTAGAATATAAGATAGTAAATTTACAACTTGTATCTGATGAATACAATTGTATAGTAAAGTTACTATTTTTTTTTTGTACACTTACAATAAATATGTGAATATTACAATTGTATTTAGTAAATTTCTTACTTAGATATAGTAATTCTTGTTTACTATACCAAAATTTGTAATTATACTAAACTTTTGTATAGTAAATATTTGGTATAATTACAACTATTTTTAACAGTGTACCCAGCAAGCTCCATATGTAATATTTCTTTTTTAAATACGGAGTTTCATTGCGAGTGAGTAACTCAGTTATTTGATTTTTAAAAATTCTACGGGAAGGTAGCAGTCGTAAAAGAACACTAGAAGCGGGTTTGTTCTAAGTGAACATTTTGAAGTATAAAAGAGTATGCAGGATATTAAGGTTCTGAATTTTTCATTTTTTTAAAGGTTTATTCTGATTTTTAACTTTTAAAATAAAATTATTTTTTTACATTTTTCGAAAATAGATATATCTCAAGGTATTGTGATTAAATTTCTAAGTGATCGGACCACTGTGACTATATTTTTAAGCGATGTTTATATTTACGTAAAAAGAAAAGCTCAAGTAGAAGAAAATCAAATTTTTTAAAAAGTCGAAGGATTTTGTATAGTGCCGGCGTCGCTGATTGACTTTAGATTAGATTTTCTTTTTAATTAAACAAATTTCAAAACAGAAGGATCTCTTAAGGTATAAAAATTTTTACTTTCATTGAATATTTTGTACTACAATTAATCATCAAACTTTGACTTTTTTTTAAGTAACCGTTGACAGAAAACAAATAAGTTCAGATTATTGTTAAGACTATTCACAAATTACGTAAGTACTTATATTGAGAAAGAAAAAAGTTAGGCTGAATCTCTAGCAATGCTCTTTGAGAAGAGGGAGCTTATGAGCAAATTTTACGTAAGCAGAACATTAGAATATTCTCTGTAAGGTAAAAGCCCCTATTATTGACAGGGCTCCCATTATTGAGAGCCTATTTAATTTTATTATTTCATTATAAAATAAATCTGTTAATAATCACAATTGTTGACATTTCATGGCAATTTCACAAATTTTTAAATTAGATAATAGTGAAATTTAATTCCAAGATATAAACTATTTACCGCAAAAAAATTTCATTTTTTCAAGTAGGCCAAAACTGCTTAGACGTTTGTAATTTCTTAACAATATTGTTAAAAAAGGCCTTATTTTCAAATCCAGATTTCTCAATGTTTTTTTTTATGTAATTGCATTGTTTAAAATTATTTTAGATTATTTATAGTCTAAATAACCATATTATCATTTATTTATACTTCATCGAGTTAAAATTAATTTTAAAATAGCGGATGTCAATGATGGGGACACAAAAATTAACTTGCGTCAACTAACGACATAGGCCATAAAGTAAGGTAATCTAACCTCCTCAACATATCAACATATCGATGTTTACATACTGTCATGTGATTTTAAAAGAATCAAAGTATTTAAAACTAGAAAAAATTGCTAAAAAAAATCTGGTAAAAAATATAGAAAAGCTATAGGTCTTAGACGAATTTTAAAATAATTAAAATTATTGATAGTTTTGCATTTGTTAGTAAAAATGATTATTGCTTTTACAAATTTAACTGTAATAAACGATCTGTCAATAATGGGATCAATAGTATGTCAATAATCGGCTCTTTGAATTCTTGCGCTATCAATAATACATACATTTGACCTGTTGATTTTAAGTTGATATAATAATTATTAAATGTTTTGCTATTAAAGTTAGTTAATTAAATCCTATAAGTAAAAGCATTGATTGAGGTGTCCTACAAAAAAAAAGTTGACAATGTTGATTTGAAACACGATAAAAAAATTAAAATATTCATGATCACTCTTATATAGTGTCAATGATGGGAGCTTTTACCTTAGTTAGTAATTCAAATTTAATTGTTTGCCTAATTTTGTATTAGTAAATTGTTTAATAAAATTTTTTTTTAAATTACAATTTTCAAATTAATTACTTCTTGCCATATAAAGTATTCTTAATAACCAGTTTATCTTTTAATTAAAATTAATGACAATAAATCGGATATAATTATAAGTCGGATATAATTATAATATACTTAAGTCAAGTAAATATTTAAACAATAGTATTTATTTGCATAAATAGCCCGTAATATAATATGCAGTAAACAAGACTCTCCGATTTAACGATTATCTCTTCGAAGTTAAGTTCCCCGAATCAATAATGTAATTTTTCGATGTTCAACGGTACACAGAGATATAAAGATAAGAAAGGTCCATCTGAGTCACATAAATAATATAAGAATCTAAAAAAAAGGTTAAGAGCCTTTGATACTTTTAAGTTTATTGATTATTGATATTATTGAATAATAGTACAAAGTGAAATAAAATATTAGTTAATCCGACTGTTTATGCCTTTGATACTCATTTATGACAATAATAATATGCCAAATAAATAAAAAGACAGAATACAAAGAGTTTGTATAGAGAATATGACAAAAAACTAACATTTAATATCTTTAACTAAAATAGTAATAACGATCATAAATAATAAATAAATTTCTAGCAACTATATATATATATATATACAGTCTTCTGGTTCTTGTCTGGTTTTTGTTTTATTTTATTAGTTGTACATAAACGACACTGAATTACTTAGCCATTCGCATTAGGTGACCTACAATTCTCTCAAAGAATATTTAAAAAAATAAATTTAACTCAATTAATGCATTTTTTCGCAAGTTACAGTGTTTTCAGAGTTTCATATATGACGGACAGGAAAATGTTTTGACCTATTTAGATGTTTTTTTCCGTTTCTATTGCACTAAATCAATTTTTTAAAAGTGTCAAATTAATCTCCATTAAATTATCTTGACAATAGTATGCAAAATATCTTGATTTCGTGAACTAACAAGACTGTAATAATAAAAGTAGTTGCCAAAATAGGGCGAAAAAAATTTTTCGATCATAAAGCATTCTCTGATGCTTCGAATCATGAGTCGTGCAAAACAGATTTGAGATGAGTTTTGCAATACAGTTCGTTACAGAAACTTGATAAAAAATTTAAAAAAAAAATTCAGTTATAAGATTGAATTTTTAAAGTTCTAGTTTAAACGCGTTGAAATTCTTCTACTCAAAAAAAAAATAAAAATCTTAATGAAATGCATCAATTTTAAATCTTAACAACGCACGCATAAAAACGATTTGGTTGAAATAACAAAAGACGGGATAACTGAAAAATATGTTCTGATAACAAGTGAGTGTAATAGTTATATAGTAACAAATCCATTAGTCACATTGACAAAATATTTCAAAATGTACTAACAAACCAGTCTATTAAATCACCAAATCAATTTATTGTTCATTTGTAACTAGAACATATCATAGGTTATTTTAACAAAATTTTTTTCTGCGTGCGTATGTATTATGCATCTAACAACGTATATTTCAAGTTTCGAAAACGTAAAGCATGCAGCATAAAAGAAAGTAAGAAATTAGAGGAAAAAAGAGCTCATAAATGTTAATCACAAATGGTTTAAAAAACTAAAATTTAAAGGGCAATAAATAAACGGCTTCTTTCGATATAAATAATAAGATACCGATTTAAAGCTCAATTGTGTACCGTATGCATACAAAAACAGAATACTGGAGATAATATTACTTATACTAAGCCATGGATATTAAATAAGCTCATAAATTTTATTTTATTAGTTAAGAGAGACAAAGAGACGGAAATTTCAGCTTGAAAGAGAAAATTCTGCTCGGCTCAATTCACTCGTGGGTTCCGTCATCTCTTTCATACGTCCAGCTTGAGCTTAGTAATATACTATTTCACGTTGAGTCCTATATCTATATTGGTGTAATGTGGTTGAGTACGTGGTATCAAGCAACTTTAGCGATAAGCTGACGTCGGAACGAGATCCTACAACCCATTGATGGAATTTTGCAAGCAATGCTTCAGATATCTGTACGGTCTTCCATAATTATTATATTTAGCACCCTGAAAACTATATTGCCGTTTCATTATATACCTATTAGATAGAGATAACTTTGATTTAATAAATATGTAACATCTTTAAGCTGTGAGAAAATTTTAGAATTTAATTTTTGTATTCTTATGGAAAAAGTTTTTAATGGATGAAAAACGCCGATTGATTTATCTTAATTAAAAAGCTATTTGAAACCTTTGAAAATAATTTCATTTCAATACGCTGTATATTGAGGTAATCGCTTTGAATTGCTTTTTTAATCGAAGTAAATCAACGTAAATTCAACACAGCGAATTTTTTTTTTGCGAAAATAAAAACAAGAATTTTGGTTAATCCAAATATGCATACCTAAAGCACTCACTTCATCCTAAAACTATTACATAAAATAAAATTTTTTATTGATTTCAATTTTAATATTTTTTTCACTAACGAACTCAATACTATTTTGAATTTTTTAGTAATTTCATATCAAACGTCAATAAAAAATAAATTATTATTTATTGTGCACTACAAAAATAAATTAAAAAAATAATTTTAATAAAAAGTTAATTACAAGAAATTAATTTTATTTACAATTCAATTTTAAAGCTTGTTTAAATTTTCCGCAGATAATATTTTTTTCATTCGAATTCAATGCCTTCTTTCGTTTCAATTCGTAAATCATAAAAAAAGAACTCATTAAAGACTGCATTATCTATATATAACCTAGGTTTGTGTCACTTTTTAAAATTCAAAAAGAATTGGTGAGAGACAATTGAATTATTTTTTCCTAAAACTACATCCACGTAATCATGGTAGTTTATTTAGGACGAAGCTTCGGAAAGTTAAGCACAAATGCTCCTTAGAAACGTCCTTAAAACCCGATAAACTAACATATATTTTCATAAGAGAATCGGAAATAACAAATACTTGATTTTTGTTGCGCAACGTTAATATCAACACATTAAATATCCATTTATTGATACTAATACTATCAGCTAGAATAAGTATGCAAAAAATACATTACATCTACTATACTTTGAATTTCAGCTTAACAATTTTTATTTCATGTTATAGTTCTCGCATACAAAACCCGTTCCAATATATTTCCAATACTCGTTGCGTTACTAATCTGAAAACTGATGTAAATCATATTCATAAGCAATGAATAGTCCATAACAATAAATATATATATAATAGTCAAAATACCGATTTATCAGACTTCTCTTTACTGCACCATGCAAACATATGATCTGTCTATAGTCTCTATGTTTGAGACTTTTGAACATAACGACATTTTTGGGTTAAAAATTTTTTTTTTTTTTTTTTACGGTTTAAGAATAACGTGTACTAATAAATCTCGGAGTTTTAGAATTTTTTACAGTTTAGAAAGCAAGATATTTAAGGTAGTTGTCATAGTACAATATTGTCAAAATTTAGAGATTGTATGCGCCACAAAAGTATATGAGCTTGCAGCTAAGTAATCCATAATTTTTACGCAAGACTGTACCCGTGGAGACGCAACCCATACAATTGTTTCTGTCCGACTTAACGTGTACTAATAAATCTCGGAGTTTTAGAATTTTTTACAGTTTAGAAAGCAAGATATTTAAGGTAGTTGTCATAGTACAATATTGTCAAAATTTAGAGATTGTATGCGCCACAAAAGTATATGAGCTTGCAGCTAAGTAATCCATAATTTTTACGCAAGACTGTACCCGTGGAGACGCAACCCATACAATTGTTTCTGTCCGACTCCGTAGATATATACTATTTCATAAATTGTTGAACTTTAATCCGTTATTTATAAATAATTATAAATAAAAAAATACATTAAAAGACTGTCAGTTTTTTAAAAGTTCTGGCAGTTAGTTTTTTTTTTATAACTAAGAAACTGGCACAGACCTGCAGAGAGCGTATGCAATCAATGTTAAATATCCAATTTTTAATTGAATTCATCTCGGGTTATAGGTAGTGAATTGACTTCAAATTTTAAGGGTAATTATATCATCATGTTCTTTATAAGCATAGGGTAAGTGTAGGTATTACTGCGGATTTTTTTATTTCAATTATAAATAAATCGTACTTGAGCTTTTTAAATTAAAAAAAATTGTTTCTCGTAATTGAAATCTTCAAGAAAATATTTGCATATTAGTTTTACATGTACAACAATTATTCAATTTGTTATAAATAAATTAAAATTAACTGGCTATACAGATAGTAAACTATCGCTTTTTCGTGAGTTTCTGTACGAAAATAGGTGGTACTAAAAGATCTTTTTCTTTACAAAAAATGGTTCAAATTCAAAATTTTTTGCATATAAAAGTAAGATAACCCTTCTTTAATATGAGTTATGTATTAAAAATTGAATTTTGATCAATTAATATTATTTATTTAAGGACGCAGTAATTGGTACCAAAAAACGGAATGTTTTCAATAATCCGCAGTAATAGAAGCACCTCTATTTGCATGCATTTGTTCCAATTACTGCGGGTGTAAAATGTATATATTCTAACCTAAAAAGAAAATATTGCCTGTCAATTGACAGCTTAAGTTGCTTTTAAATTGCTCCTAGTTGAAAATGAATAATCTTTACAATAAATTATTAACAGAAAATTGATAAAAAATAAAACAAATAAATCAAAGTTAATGAAAAATACAAGCGATAATTATAATAAAGAATTTGTTGTGTTAAATTAAGCAGAAAAACTTTCAAATTAAGAAATTTCCATTAAATTAAGTGAATGTTACTTTATTCAAAAATTTTTCTGATTGATTTAAAAAAAAAAGTTCAAAATGATTTTTTTCAATCAAGATTTATGTTTCTTCGATCAAGTTAATTTTTTTAATTACTATAAAGACTGCTTGTTATGTTATACATCACTATTCCGGTCATTATTATTATAATTTAGACACACTGCGTTAAATTATCATATTTTTGATATGAATTTAAATGATTTCAGAAATACGTTTTTCTAATCAAATCATTTTATTAAACAAATAATTATCTTTCAAACGTATTTTATTAATTTCTTATATGATCCCAAAGTTGCTTATCATTGAATTTCATCCGCAGTAATAGACACGCAGTAATAGAGTCATCTGCAGTAATTGGCACGCAGTAATAGGCACAAGCTCCTTTTATACCCGCAGTAATACATGCATATGACTTTTTTTTTAAAATGCTTATTATTTAAACAAAATATTAGTTTATCGCACCTTTGATTTTTTTTTTGAGTCAATAATGAGTCAAACTTTGATTAAAAAAAAAAATTATTGTTATTTTTGAAAAATTCAATAAAAATGCTTTTGAAGTAAGACCTACAGAAAAAATCGCAGTAATACCCACACTTACCCTACAAAAATTTTAAATTTTCCGACGGTATGTCTTAACTATACGATAACTACCTTAATAACAAAATTCGTCATTTTCAGGCTTACTTCTCATTTAAAGCATGCAAAACTCTTTGACTACCCAAATTTTCTCTGTTATATTAAAAAAATTCTTCGACAGAATCGGAAAAAAAATTTGCAGAATAAAAAAGAACTTATTTTTGATTAAGTAATAAAAAAAAATAAGCATTTTAGTCATATTTGATCAAATTAGTCATTTTTGATCTAGTATTTTCATGGTAAATAATGATTTGACAATAGTATCAATCTTCCGACAATAGTAAATGCTCTCTATTCACACTATATCATGAAAGAACTACCGCTAATACAAATTTATTGCAAAAAAATTTACAAACTCTGTTTAATCGATCAAAAAAGCTTTTAAGCGTAAACTTCAGGTTGACCTGGAATAATTAATTAGAAGGTATTAGTGCTTTGAAAAATTATTTTTTTCTATTGTAATTCCATTTATTTTCCCTTTATTTTCCTTGATCCTCAGAATGGTTCAATTACTTTTTTAAGGTGAGCTAAAGCGTGCAATATCCTAAATCTAATTAAATTTAAGGATTAGAATGAGCCAAAGCTACAAATGACGAAGATTTTTGGATTCAAGCAGCATTCAGTGTAAGGAATTGTGTTTAGTGTACATCTCAATGATACTTTACCTAAGGGCTGATGAAGACAGAAGAAAGCGAGCCTGACAAGAATAAAAACTGTTATATAATAAATGAGTTAGTTTTTGAATTCCTTAAGTATGCTCTGCCACAAATGTAGCCTTAATTTTACGCTGAGCCAACTAACCTCCATAATTTTCTGTAATAAAATAATCTCAGTCTACGTCTTTTTTATTTTTTTTTGTTCAACGTAAATGTTTCATTAAATAGAGAAAAGTAAAATAAAATTAAGTAAAAGAATGTTTTCATTGTTATAGTATTTCATTAACACCTTACGGTTCAGTGGTATATTTTTTTGTGCGATATTTCTTTGGGTTCATTCTGGTAAAGCTTTTGGCAAGTAGCGGGGGTTACATCTACACGATGAGATAAAACCAATCACACGGCACTGTACACACAGATATTTATTACTGCGGATTATCTGGCCAGATTCCAAATACAAACACGTTTCTTGCTCCATTTGTAACTGCAGCCTGATAGTAAGAGGGTTTGCAAGCAAAGAAGACATAGATTGAAGAGAGAAGAAAGATAAAAACAAAAAGGAAAACGATGAACATAAAAAAGTAAACTATATATAGCTTTACAAGAAAGTTAAGAAAATATGAAGATAGATAAATGGATTTATAAATGTACAAGGAAAAAAATTCTCTTTATGTTTTTAAGCTGTAGGCTTTGAATTTGCTGGTGGAAATAGAGAAATGTTTGAGAAAACGTGCATAGGTTTTTATTGTCAGATAGACTATTTGAACAATAGCCAACATACCAAACCTCTTTTACTTCTTTGGCTTTCGTCTCTTTCTCCAGGTCCTCGACCCAAACTCCCAAGCATCCAACTATCTAGACGACCAACAACTCCACAAAGAACGTCCTCTGCTGTAATAGATTTATTCGTCGGCCCGTAGAAAAGAAAAGACCTCAAGACAGGGTAGGGGTTCTAGATACATCCGGGTGGAAACGACTGCCCAAAAGGATTTCGGATGTCGACGTTACAATCGCGGCCGCCAAAGAAATACCACCCTACTCCGTTTCCTCCTTTTCTAATCTCTATCTTACTCGAACCCTACTGTGAGCAAATGTCTCAAAGACTCAATCCTCCTGGTCAGGATAATGTTACATCTTCTTACGTTTCTTTATACCAGACATTAAATTCTCTTTGACACCTTTCCCTTTTTCAATATAATTTAAATCGAAAATCACTCAATAACCAATAAACCAATTCTACATTTATTAATGTCAATATTAACCTTTTTTTCTTGCTTTTATTTCCGCATGTTTCATCACTCGCAATCTAAAAGCTGTTACGTTCACTAATGAAATTTTTAAACTTTTGTTTCTAATGTAATCAGATTATAAATCAAAATCGCTAACATTTCACCGCCCTAAAATTTTCAAGAAATCAATTATCTTTGCTACATAAATTGTTTATAATCTGAAGAATATTTCAAGCACTCAGCTATTCAAAAATTAAAACTATTATCGAAGTTATAGCAATTTTAAGTGCGTAATTTTAAGACGAAACTACTTTTTTCAATTTGTTGTACACGATATCTTGAGATCGATTCAACCGATTTTGTTATAAAATTTTCAAACTTAAAATTTCTGTAGGGTTAAGGCTCCAAGTATTGACCAGTTTAGAGAACATGAACATAAATACTAGGGTGCTTTTTTTTTTCAACTATTTTGTTTTTTCGGTCTCATCGTGAAATTTTGTTGCAAGTACCCAAGAAAAAATACCCTAAAAGTTTGGGCCCTTAATATTAATATTAAGACCTCGACCCAGGCGTTTAAAGATTTTCCCTTTAAAAAACACAGGAACTCTGATTTTTTTGTGTTTAAATTTCTGTAACTTAGTGGCATTTCATAGCATCGTTTTGACCATGGACGGGTTTTTTTCAGAATTGAATACTCTACAAAAGTGTCCATTGCGGCCAAGCCGTAACTCGAACCGACGAGGTAGTACAGGCCTCTAAACTTGATTTTTCCATAAAATTCACGTTTTTTTTGCAGTTATCTCGTAATTGACAAGAGCTACAGTAAAAATGTAGATGACAAACTTATAGAGCATTCAATTTCCTACAAAAAAGGTCCTGACCACCAAGTCGCTAAAATCAATATTTTCGGAGATATTTAATGATTAATTTTTAGTAATTTCAAATGATTATCGAAAATAGCGTCAAATTATAAAAAATATCTTTTATAAATACATTAGGGTAAAAGACCCCATTAGTGGCGGGGATCCCATTACTGACACTTTCTTGGATTTTGGTACTTATTTAATTAATGAAATCATTCATTTCTATTATTATGAATATAAGGTAAAAGCCCCAATAGATGATCATGTACCAGTATATAATCACTCCATGTATTTGTATACTTATATTTGTGAATATAGATGTACAAATACATAGAGTGATCATATGTTGGTACGTGATCGTCTATTGGGGCTTTTACCTTATTATTTCTAATCTTTAAGACCTTTGGATAAAAAAAATTTATAGAATACATAATAACAAATATTAAATTGTGATAATCAACGTTACAGCCGATTGCTCCGAATATTGATCATTACGCACTAAATATTGACCGCCTGTGTTCCAAATACTGACCAGTCGTATTTTACTTACTAAACTTATAAATAATTTTTATTTTTAATCTATATTAATTTCGACATTAAGTAATTCATTCACTGGCATGTTCATAATTTTATTATTGTTGTTAGTTGTTCTGTACTCTGATATAATATTATTTTCAGTACTCATATTGAAATCAATGGCCGAAGCCATACTAATAATAGGTACAAGTTCTAATATGACTATTTTTAACAATTTTCTGACATTTGTGCACAAACTTATTTTATTTTATTATAAAAACTGTATATGTTTATGTGCATGCGCAAATTTTTACTGCAAGCATAATTAAAAATTGATATTTACGTACTGAATATAAAATTGAATTACTAGATTTTTTTTAATCAAATTGTTATGCTGCCTGGTCAATATTTGGATCCTTTACTTTCATAAAATTTTTCTTTTGTAAAGTATCAATAAAAAAAAGTGATCTAATTATTTCAAAAAAAAAATTTATCTCAATGAACTTTTCGTAATTTTTTTTTAGTAGCTATAACTGGAAGTATTTCAACAAACAAGACAAGACAGCGTAACAGTATACATAATGTCAGTGAAGTTTATAGTTTACATTTATAATAAATACACCAAGTGGTTTCATATTTATGTTACGCGTCAAGCAATCTTAAACTTTCAGCACTCGTCTCACTAAATCAATTCAGTGTCGAGCTATTGAAGAAAATAAAACAGGGGATAATATATATCACACTTGTGAATTCATATCCAAATATTTAGTGATAAAATAAAAATTGAAAACGGCACTTATAAAAAAATACCAGTGTATTTCTATTTTATTGAAATTATGATACCATACATACATATAGATACACACATATATATTTGAATTGAAGCTATCGAAAATATAGTGGTTCACTGGAAGTGAAGAGAGTATCGAAGCGTAAGTAATGGTCGAGTGAGGTAGAGAATGTCACAAGTGGCGAGAAATAGTTGCGGTTGTGTTTGCAATTTCATCGGAGGTGCGCAAAACACCACGTGCAACTGACGTTTTATACTTTGCGGTTAGTAAATTCGAGTTTCTCGATGCTATTGACCTGTCGGTAGACTACCCATTATTGTTACGTGCGGTATATGCACGTGGAGATACCCCCGACAAAACTATTGGTCAATTATTAAATTAATAAACTTAGTGAAATATATTGGTAAAGCTGTTTATGAAATAAAATCTCGAGTAATTTCACTACATCAACATACCGCTTAATATAGGGTGGACATCAATGACCCATAATCCAATTGCCCAGACCTAGTATTGGACACAATTCTTTTACCCAGAATTCGTTTACCCAGATTTCTATGATACAGTGCATCTTTTACCCAGAGTTTCAATGATACAAAATTTCTATTACACAGGCATCCGATAACACATAATATCTTTTACTCAATAATTCATTTACACAGGTTTCTTTTGCCCAAACTCTTCAATTTGATCTCAGAAGTTCTTGCAATAAATAGCGCAGGCATAACTAATTATAATTTGAAAACATTTTTTTTTATTTTAACAATTAACAAATCCGAGCCGCCTTATTTTTCTGTAACATTTATTTAACTCCTGGGCCATTCCATGTCAGATCGACCCCTTTCTGTCAAAGTTCTGTCAAAAGAAAAAAAAATAAAAAAAAATATTTTCAAAAAATATGCAAATTGAAAATTTTGTGGTTTTTACAGTTTTTGAATTTCATTTTTGTAATATCTCGAACGCTATATTATAGATACAGGAATGGCCTTTCGTTTGTTTAAAAAAGGGACACTTGGTGCTATTGAAAAAAAAAAAATATTTTGGAAAAAAATTTTGAAAAATGTCAAACAAATTTTGAAGTTTTGAAAATCGTCAAAAATGACGATTGACATTAAAATTTTAGCTTAGTTTTTTTTTGTATAATGCTTTGTACTGATCCTAAAAAAATTTTTTTTTATTTTTTTTCTTTTGGCAGAATTTTGTTACATGATAAAAGAAAACTTCAGACCAAAATTTGTCCGAATCGAAAAGGGGTTGATTCCAACTATCGATCGATTTGTTATGGAATGATCCAGGAGTTGAACAAATGGAACAGAAAAATAAGGCGGCTTGGATTTGTTAATTGTTGAAATAAAAAAAATGTTTTCAAATTATAATTAGTTATGCCTGCGCTATTTATTGTAAGAACTTCTGAGATCAAATTGAAGAGTCTGGGCAAAATAAACCTGTGTAAATGAATTACTGAGTAAAAGATATTATGTGTTATCGGATGCCTGTGTAATAGAAATTCTGTATCATTGGAACTCTGGGTAAAAGATGCACTGTATCATAGAAATCTGGGCAAATGAATTCTGGGTAAAAGGATTGTGTCCAATACTAGGTCTGGGCAATCGGTTTATGGGTCATTGATGTCCACCCTTAATATATACTTCATAATCCTCTACATCGTTCGAAAAACCTGTACACTGATAGAAGGATTTGTTTATAGTTAAAAATATTTGTTAATATTTAACAAATCATTTATTAGAGATCACTTTTTAGTCCTTAATAAATATTTCTTAGTATTTAAAAAGATTTATTAAATACAAACAAATCATTTTAAATACTAAGGAATATTTGTTTAATATTAAAAAGTAGTCTCTAATAAATGATTCGTTAACTATTAACAAAAATTTTTTGATACAAATAAATCCTTCTATCAGTGTATAAGATTCTGTGACCCCCGAAATATTAAAATCCACGAAAATATTCATTATAAACTGATATCTTCTAATTTCATTTATGTAATTCACATTTATTGCATGCCTCATAGCGGGAAAGCGCTTGAAGTAATAAAGCTCTACTCTCACTTTATCAAAATCAAAAAATTTTCTGAATTATTAATGTCTCTATTGTATTCATATTCCACGTATGCTGAGTCGAAAAATTTAAACTGATTTTAAGCTAAATGATCTGCATTTGAACTTATTGATCTGTATTTGAACTTTAAAAAACATTTTTATCGGTATTTCATCTACTATTAAAATTATTTTTGATCTGTTTTAAGTCTAAATAACCTTTTAGTAAAATAATTGAGCAACTATGAATATTTTATGCTGTTTCTAATCTAATGAAACTAAAAAGTTTTAAAAGTTTGATCGGTTTTTAGTCGAGTTAATTTGTAGATGGACTTTATATATTGTTTTCAAATTCAATATGAAATCTTATACTGTTTTTGATCTACAATTTTCACTCTAAATGTTCAAAGGCCAAAAGTCGACTAAGATGGTGACATAATTTTTTGGACTTAAAAGTATCTCATTAAAAATTAGAAGTCGCATTAATTTGAAAAATTAAATTAATTAAAAATATAATCATGCTCTCTCTTGTTTTATAAACTGAACGTCGATTATAACCTTACATATCTGTCATATTTATTTATCATAGCTCAACATTTCATGGATTATAAAAGTTTTGTAACTGCAAATATTAGTTGCAGTGATAACTAATAAATTTGTATGAATATACGTTTATAAAATAGTTCTCATCGTTTAATTATGGATCTAAATCCATAGTTTTCTAATTATCGTTATTAAACACAATGTAAATACATCGAGACAAGATTAAAATGTTGACAAGATTAATGTTAAATTTAATACCTCCATGCATCATTTAATGAGCGGTATTCACTATTTGGTAGTGCAAAGTAAGTATTTTTATTCAGGGACTTTTCAGAAGTTTCACTTCTACCTTTCCGGGTCAAAAAATTTAGTCTGTTTTATGATTAATAAAATTTTTTAATATTTTTCATTCAATTTGATTTTATTATGTGTATCTATTTTATATGAGAATTTAATCTGTTTTTGCCCGTATTATTCACAATTCAGACCAATTTCAGATCATTTTTAATGTTATAATAAAATTGTTTTCTATTGTTTCAAGACCAAAATCAGACTTTTTTCGTCACAATCATTTAGCTGGTTTTGATCGCATCAAGGTCAAAAACAGACCAAAACGTTCCATAATTTTTAGTCGGTTTTTCATCGCCTGTAGATCAAAAATCGACCTTTTACGAATTTGATAATAATAATATTAATAATAATAATATATTTTTTATTTGTAGATCATTTAAATTGTAGATCAAAAACAGTATAAGATTTCAGATTGAATTTGAAAACAATACATAAAGTATTGTGTGAATACATAAAGTCCATCTACAAATTAACTAGACTAAAAACCGATCAAACTTTTAAAACTTTTTAGTCTTATTAGATTAGAAACAGTATAAAATATTCATAGCTGCTCAATTATTTTACTAAAAAGTTATTTAGACTTAAAACCGATCAAAAATAATTTGAATAGTAGATCAAATACAGATGAAAATGTTTTTAAAAGTTCAAATACAGGTCAATAAGTTCAAATTCAGATCATTTAACTTAAAATCAGTTTAAATTTTTTGACCTGGGAGATTAAATTTTTTGACCCGGGTGCATTTGATATTTTTAAAAGTCAATTATTATATTTAGTGTAAGCAAAATTCATTGAAATAAAATTTCTGAGCCTGTCTGGATATCCGTATATGTAATTCTAGCACGATTACTCCCGCAAAACTTAAGGACGTTCCGAGAAAAAACCGTTTTCTTAGAATTTTTTTGAAATTTTGAGTACTTATACTCATAAGTATCCTCTATGCGCAAGCATTTTTTGAAATAGTCCTTATGGCACTAAATTTTGAAATATTAGCATTTAAAATTTGTATATTTTACATACAAACCCTATGCTGACCGACGTTCAAGCGAACGTTTTATTATATATCAATCGTACTTTTCTTAGGATTATTTTAAAAAACTGAGAATCATTAATTGATGATATAACATGAAAATGAAGTTAGCTGACATTTCAAAATTTTTAGAAATTTTTAATTGAAAAAATTTCAATTAAAAAATTAAAAAAAAAATTCACATGCAAAAAACTTTAAAAGCTATAAGTGCAATTTTTTAAAAATATCTTTTAAGTTGTAATTTAACTAATAAAAAAAATCAAAAATTTTTAGGCGTCTGCTAACTTCAGTGTCATGATATAACAAGTATTTTTTATCAAAAATAACTTAAACGAGTGGTATTCATTTTTTTTATAAAAAATGTTTGAAGTTAGTGACTTTCGATGTTTTACTTAAGTGGAAGTGAGTGATTGTTTGTAAAAAGAGGCAGCACTAGTGCGTGAGAAAGAAACCAATAGCCATAACCTATTGGTGTCTTTTTCTCGTCTATGAACGTCCTTAACACAACGAGATATTTTTTTTTATTAGCTTCAGAATTACAGCGCGAAATTTTCTATTGCAAATAGATGCGTAATTCGGTGTCGTTCTATTATAGTTGATAAAAAAATAAAAATTAATCGACTCCGTCATTCTTAAATACACGGAAAAAAAAATATCGCTCTCAGAGCTATATTGTAATGCTACAGTAACTATCCCCACTCGACTAACTGTTAGAGAGTTACTAGAGCCATCTAGTAGATCGCTCTGGCAGGTATACAGTAGATGGCTAAAATAGCTAAACCGTTGAGCTGAGAGAGCAATACGGGATTCGCTGTGAGGGGTAAACGCCTCGTTGAAGTCTCAGATTCTGCGCGCAGTCTTGTTTGTTGACATATTTTATAACCTTTAAAATTAATATAATTATTTACTAGCAATCTGTAGTTTAATAGCGACTGTCAAGAGTTATGGATTATAATTAAAAAAAAACTTTGGCTTATTAATTTTTTGTTTTTTCCAATAGAGATATTAATAGTTAGGGTACTTTTTAAATAAATTTGAAAATAATTAGTGCAATGAAAAAATCAAATCCGAATAATTTAATGAAAAATATGGTGGAGCAAATTTATAGAACCAAAAAATTATTTAAAACCCCTTCCGAAATTCGAAAAAAAACAGTCGAAATATTTAAAACACAGGAATGTGTGTAGAAACATTTAATTTGTATAATTATTTTTTTTAAAATGGTACATGAAAAATAAATAAATAATATCAAAAATGTGATACTAAAGTTAATTGACAACTGTCAATTTTTTTTTAAATTTTATAACAAATCAATGACAGTAAAAAATGCTTCTAAAAATTTTCACTACGAATTTTTTTTAATTCTTAATTACTTATTTTTTTTTTATTTATCCATATAATTTTTAAATAAAAATTAACAAAAGATTAGAAGAATGAAATGTTTTGATTTTATAATGATGAGGTTTGAGGTTGGTTGTTCATATTTTATGACAAATAAATAAGTATTTACTTATCAATAAATTGATTTTTGTACCACTTTTATGTGGTCCGGATAAATATGTTTTGTCCGGTAAGAGGGCGTTGTAAGAGAAATGTAGTTGGCGATTCTAGCTATCTAACAGATCGCTCCAGTAGCCATACCGTATTGCTGCTGTAGGAATGCATAATGCTACAGTAACTTTCTACGAGTAGGTATCTAATAGATGGCTCCAGTAACAATATTTTTTTTTCCGTGTAGAGCCTAGTCAATACCCAATAAATCAAATTAATTAATTAAGATTAAAGTACCTTTCAATGTTTCTACATTCGATAATTTAATAAGTCAAAACATCAGATGTTAATTTAGAAATTATCTAATAATTAAATTACTCAATAGATAATTAGTTTGATTCGAGCGAGTCATTGAATTTTTCTTAACTCCTCATTCACTTTCGCTAATATATATCACAATCAAGGTGAACGAAATTATACAACAATTCATAAGTAGATATTAACAAAAATAACACTTCAAATATATTTTCTCCCCTCCGTGCGGAAAGCGTCAATTTTCCGCTCGCCGCGCTAAACGAAAATGCCGCTTTCCGCCTCCGTCGAGGAGAAAAATAGTATTCTCACCACGGGCAGGAAATAAGAAAGCCTCAGATCACATGTTTGTCGACCTCGGCTTCGCCTCGGTCAACAATTACATGTAATCTGAGACATTTCTGATTTTCCTGCCCTAGATAAGAAAAATACTATTTCAATATAGAGTTGTTACAACTGTAATTACTTTAGCAGAGAATAATCAATAGAACATGAATATTTCATTCGATAAATTATTAATTGTCGGTTTTTTTTATTTATAGCGATAATAGTGACCATTACCTTGGATTTCCGACTAAATATATTATGAAGTAGAGAAATCAGAAAATTTTCTGATTTTTCTTAAATAACCGCAAGACACCAAGAAAACGTCGATAGTTATATATATAGAAAGTATCGTAAAATTGACGTATTGATAAAATTTATTTTTAACTTTTCTCGTTCAATTCGTTTAAAAAAAAAAATTTAATGTGAAAAAAGTGATAAAATCATCTTCAAATTGTTAATCAATATAATTTCAATTTGAGGACTTTAAATTCAAAAAGCTTTACGGAGTTCGATTTTGTAAAAATCAAACAAGCTTTTATCTTCAATTCGTCGAAGAGTCGGGCATCCAACAATACCTCCGACGTAGTGCGAAACGAAAATTTTTCAATTTTTTTAACGAATAAATTCACAACCTAGGAAAATATTTTCAACAGACCAAAATCACTATATTTGTATATTTGTGAGAACAATTTTGAATTTTTATCAGTCCTATCAATCTAAATTGATTTACCCGCTATGAAATTAGATCAATGCAATCCTACGAAGAATAAAGATATCGAGTTTCATTGGGATCCGATGACAAACTATTGATAAAAGTTGTGCAATCAAACACTTTGATTCTTATGAAATACACAAAAAAAAAAAAATTAACTTTATTCAAGACAAATTTTCTTGAACTAAAAAAATTCGTCGGATGAAAGCCGATTTTATTGTTTCAAAAAAATTTTTTTTTGATTTCTAAATTCTTATTTCAAAATTCGCTTTTGTTTGATTCAAAAGTATGAGTTTTTAACTCAGTATAATATAATTTTCGAATCAAGAAACATTTTTTTGGGATAAATAAAAATTTCAACACCCGATATATAGCGCATTAAAAAAAAACAGCTGTATTACTGATGAATCTTGTAGGTTTTCATTATTTAGGTCAGAAGACTGTCTTCACGTTTAATTATTATTGTAAGTCATAAATAAACACAATTTCTATTAGAAAGATATCCAATATAATTGTAATAACTCTCACACTGAAAAAACATGTGTATGCACTATACATACACATGTAGTATTATCACTTGGGGTGGGGCATATGACAATTCCGTTAAGCATGTAACCACTTTACAAATCAAACTTATGAACAAAATGCGTTTATGTAATGATGCAACGCCTTTATTAGTAAAAGATACATTCATTGTTAATGCTCTGGCATGCTACTACAAGAATGTAAATTTCTTTATTCAAAACTGCTAACTAATACGATATCTAAGTTGTTAGTATACTTCCTAGAACTATCAAAACTATTCGTACTAAAAATGCCTATTATGTAGCCGTTAAATATCCTTTATTAAAAAATTGATGTGACGATTTCATTGTTGTCACTTTCCGTTGCTATGGTTAACCACTTTGGCAACAGTTACCATAACAACGGTTACCGTGGCAACGGTTAAATATTAATGAATAAAATTTTTAAAAATATTTATTAATCAAACTGTCGATAATAACCATTTTAACAAAAGCGCACTCGATTTTGACACTGAAAGAAATTTTATTTAATCGTGGGATGAATGGCACGACCTAATCATTTGTTGGTAAGTGAGATAACTTTTAACTTTTTTTCAACAAATTTTACCGTAGTCTACTGTAAATTTTATTCAGTTTCAGTAAATTTTATGAAGCCGCATTATGTTTCACGCACGTATAAAAACGATTTTGTTGAAATAACAAAAGACCGGATAACTGAAAAATATGTTGTGGTAACAATTAAGTATAGTTATAGCAACAAATCCATTAGTTGCATTTACAAAATATTTCAAGTTGTACTAACAAACCAATTTGTTAAATCACAAAATCAATTTGTTGCTATCACAAAATGATTTTGTTGCTGTAACAAAACTAGTTTGTTGCTTGTTAAATTTATTCTTATAAAATTTACTGAAACAAATTTATTTGTTATTCCAACCAATTCTCATTGTTACTCTTACAAATTCTCTTTATTACTTCAACAAATTGTCTTTGTTACTCCAACAAACTCTCTTTGTTATTTTAATAGAATAAATTTGCTGTTTCAACATAAAAATTTGTTATACTAACTAAAGTATTTTGTCGAATCAACTAATAAATTTTGCTATAGTAACAAAACTGTTTTGTTGTTGTAACATGTCAATAACTTCTTATGATCTAAATTTTGTTATTTTAACATTTGATTTGTTATCCCTATGTTAACAAATTCATTTGTTACCGTAACATATCTTAGGTTATCTTGACAAAATTTTTTTTTGCGTGCGATTACAGTGAATTGAACGGTAATTTCTAAAGAAAATTTCTTTCTATGTAGTTTTAATAAATTATCGAATACTATAAAAATCGTGAATTGTTCTAATAAACTATTGTAAAGAAAGTTTACTAGCTGGATAAGAACGTTTAGTTGTTAACTGTATAAGTTATCTGAATATGATATTAATGGTTATTGACAGTCTAATTACTTGGCGCTGTATTTTATTAATATATTTTTGATCCTTATTATAAGAATTCATTTTATACCGGTTTTGTGTACAGGTGTTGTCACACCTCTTTAGTTTGTATTACCATAATAAATAAATAAATATGCGAAAAAAATATATGCTACATATAGGTGACGTATATATTTTATACATGCGACGTATTTCAAGCATATATTTTTTTCTGTGTCGGCTATACATGTAATCTCTAATATATTGTGAAAAAAATTTTTATTAATAAAAAATTTTTATCATTTTATAATTGAGAAAAATTTACTGATTAATAATTAAAAACTATATAGATATATTTTTGAACCAAGTTAAGTAATAACCTGATATTATATTGCATCAATTTTATCAAACCAAGAGAAAATAATACTTGGCCTAAATATGTTTGCACCTTGTTTGAAAACAATAAAATATTCGGTCGTATAAAATTTTCAATGGAGATTCTTTCGATTTCTATCCGTTATTATTTTCTTTAAATGAGAGATGTAAATATTTTTAAACAAGACTGAAATTTTGAAGAAAAATATTTACTTGAACCAATTTTTCTTTTCGTGCATCTACAAAAATATATGCGCGTAAATTCTATTGATGGTCCTGAAAACTATTATCTGAGTGAATTTTAAATAGTAACACTGCATCCTCAGTGATCCAGTGACAAAAAAAACCCTTTCGATCCCTAGAAATTCCTGAATTCATTTTTATAAATTTCTATAAGTCAAGAACAATTGAGAATGGTCATAATTATAAATGAAGATTCTTTTAAAGTAAAGGTTTCGTCTCATAATCAGAAGCACGAAGCTTGCGAGACACGAAGTAAAAAAATTACTTTAATGAGCAAGAGAATTTCCCGCCCACTGCGGACTTTCTGGTTTTAGTCACAATAGAATATTTATGAAACATAAAAATTTTGAATGTAACAGCATCACAATAAATAAAAATTACTTTAGTTTCCTTAAAATTGTAATTTAGTTCAATTATTTCAAAGAGATTTTCAAGATAATTAGCCGTGTACAGTTTTACAGGGTCAAAATTCTGTTTCGGATAGACCTTTGTTAATTAGTAGCACTAATTAATTCCGCTGAAAATGAAGCATCGATTACTGTAATGAATGAATTTCATTGTTTGATAAACAAATAATTGGAAAAAAGAGAGTAAATGGGCCAAAAAAATGATAAAGAAGAAATGTAGACAGAGATATAGCCGTAGATATAGATCGCAATCGGCCCACGGGGGAGTAACGAGTATCCACGTGAAAATTAATTAGCAAGCCAATTGAACTTTAACGACCGTTCAATTTTACCTAACTGTACCACGCTGCAGGCTGTGTTCAATGATAATAATTTCCGAGTAAAAGAAAGATAAAATTTTAATATTGATACTTTTATTTAATAAAATTTTCCATTAAAACATTCCCAATGAAGTAATAATTAATTAGCTACCAGTTAATTTCAATTCAATTACAAACTTTAAAAAATGAATTGCCTTAATATCTCGTCAAATAGTTTATAATTAGGAAAATAAAAACGATGATTACCAAGTAAGGTAGTGGTATTATCGTAAAACAATTATCTTTTTTTTTTCGTGGTATGAACACCCAACGCTAATCCTGAATACCCTTCATATCCACTTACGAAGCACGTGTGTGTTCATGTTGACACCGTCACGTTTCCACTTAAATTCTCATCTTTTTACCACCCTTTGGCTCTTATTCTCCTCAATGCTAATTTCCCTTCCGAAAAGTTTAATCGAATTAGTTTATTTTTTTTTTTTGTTTCAATTCAGTCCGTTCTGGGCATTTGATGTCTCTTTGGATGGACGTAAAAAATAAGGTAGCCTTGCCATAACCACCGCACATATATTATTCATATAATACTCAGGAATCATTTTCAAGCGGAAAATGATAAATTTATTTTAGTCTAGGTACGTACCTTCGACGTGAAGGATGAAAACAACCAAAAGCAGGATATGAAGGAGCCTGGTGATTATCATTTTGTTAACTATCAGTTAAAAACTTGAAGGGAAGAGACACAACCGATATTTCACAAAATTTACAGGTTTTTTAACAGAAAATATTTAAAACATGGACTCGATAATCGTAAAATCTCGTCTCGCATTGAGGTCTAGGTACTGACTGACAGAAGGAGTCTCTTGCAGGAGCAACAACGTAACGCATGCGTCCTGAATTTCCACGTGCCTATTTCTCCTCTTTATTTCTCATTCCTTTGGAAAGTTGGTCCTATCCTACACATTGAAGAGACATCGCGCCGACTCTTCGCACCCATTGTCTCACTCCCCGTATCCTCTTTCCCAACCCTAAAATCCCTAATATATACGTATAACTATACCTCAATCTGGGAAATCTCTAAGGTATTAGCTCAAAGATTAATCAGAAAGTTTCACAACGTCGGCAAATACGTCATTAACTCATTTCAAATTTCATTTTAATTTCATTTAACAATATTTAACTTTAAGTGTTAATTTAATAATATTTTGGAACCGTAAAAATATTATTGCTTGTAACTTCAAATTTATGTTCTATTTTCTACTGGATAAAAGTTACATGATATAAAACAGCCTTATTAACTATCGCAGAAATAAAAAGTTTGCAGAGTCGAAAGTCCTAAATTTAATCTGTTCCTACTCATATTATAGGTCTTGGTAATATACTCTTTAACACGCTTTACTGCATCGTATTGTTGAGTTTTTAGAGGATAAATTTTTAAGCTTCAAAGGACGAAACTGCACTGAAGGTCGATTAAAAAAAATTGTGACTAAAGTTAAAAATCTCATAACATTACTGGGAGAGTTTAAATGAGTCGTGTTGTTATACTTTTTAAAATATAAGAGAATTTTGTTAAAAGCATATGCAATCTAAAACGACTACGTTCCAGCAGGAATTCAAATGAAAACTATGTGTTAGTTTTTCCATCACTTCTAGTGAAAAAATTTTCAAATATGAATTATAATATTTTCTCTAATATTTACATTCTTTAACGACAAAAGCAGACTATAGTCACTGAAAGAAAAGTGCATAGTTGGCTGAATTATAACGTCACAAGTATGTATAAAATAGTATATTACACACCTAGGGAAGTAAAGTAAGAAATGTCTCAGATCACATGTAATTGTTGGCCGAGGCGAAGCCGAGGCTTTTTTATTTACTTCCCGTGGAGTGTATACTATTTTTTTGTCCGACGAAGGCGGAAAGCGGCAACTTTATTTTGCACAGCGGGAGGAAAGTTGCCACTTTTCGCCCGGAGGGCAAAAAATATAGTTTTCATATAACCTGCATTGAAAATGCGCGTTTCAATGCCTGTTGAGCCAACCGAAACTAGACAATTTCGGACCAATGCGACTGTTGCCGGGCAGGAATCAATCATTTCTTCCCGGCGGTCAGAAAATGATGATTTTCTGCCCGCAAGATGAAGTTACAGCTTTATTTTCAATCCTATCAGAGTATCTTTCGTTTATTTTTTACCTTTATAATTGTCATTCTAACCGTTAACCGTACTGACATATTATAATTTTGTTACTAAGCATAAATAAGTATAAATAAGAATGACAAAAGAAAACTATTCAATTTACGAATAATGTTTAATAAAAAGTAAACCATTACTTTCTATTTTATTATACGTTTTATAATAAAATGGTATTTTCGCTATTCGTCTGAAACTATCTAGTTCTGGTTGGCTCCAGACATTGAAACTAGCATTTTTAATGCAACTTATATGAAAAATACAATGTGTGACGCGGGATGAAACACGATTTCAGACCGAATGATGCCAGTTCTCGCTTTGCTCGGGCAGGCAACTTCACTCTGGTCTGAAATCGTTTTGTTTCATCTCTAGTCACACAATATACTATTTTTTTAGGTATATTTCATTGAAATCTATCTATTGGATTGGTCCTCATGTCAAAATTAAGTCGGAATTTTGCTATAATATAATCTAACTAGTCAAGTATGGCTCAAAAATAGTATTGGTTCGAAAGTTTATATGTGTGTATATATACATCTCTAGTGCATTAGTTAGTAAAAATAATTATTGTTAATATAAATTTAACTGTAGTAAAAGACCTGTCAATAATGGGGTCAATGGTATGTCAATAATCGGCTCTTTGAATTTTTTGCACTGTCAATAATACATACATTTAACTTGTTGATTTTAAGTTGATATTTTAATTATTAAATTTATTGCTATTAAAGTTAATTAAATTATATAAGTAAAAACAATGATTGAGGTGTCCTATAAAAAAAAAGTTGACAACATTGATTTTAAACACGATAAAAAAATTCAAATATTCATGATCACTCTTGTAATGTCAATTATGGGAGCTTTTACCTTAGTTAATTAGTTATAACAAAACAACGATGAAAACTATAGATTTATATTTTTAATATTGTTATGCAATATCCTGATAAAAGAAGAGCCATTATTAATCTCGAGTTATAATAACAATATAAATGGTTAAAAAGGTAAATTCATAACAAGTATACATGTCTATGTCTATGTTGAGAATTATGGTAAAATATAACTTTATAAGAAAATAGATAGTAGATAACAGTGAGACAAAAGCAAACAAGAGGCAAAGCACTACAGAATTTCAAGATAGGCGAAATGAGTAGGGATTTTACTTGGTGAAATTCGAGACTGCGGGCCTGACATTCGTAAGATAATTTCTATCCTCGAAATTTCAACTTCTTCAAAGGAAGCAATTTAGTGTTCTATGTATATGTAGTCTTTGGTACTTTCTTATAAAAAATTTTGTTTGCACTAAAATCAAGTTCTTCTTTAGCGCTTTATTCTTGCTTGGTTTTTCTTACTACACAATTTAAACTCTAACTCAGGTTTTTTGTCCCGTCATATTTTCGTATTTAATAATAATACATAAATTTTTATTTCTACAAAAACTGTTGTGAAAATAACGAGCTTTTAAATGAATTACTTTTTAAAAAATAACAAACTTATTTTTTTTTTTACTCATTTTTCGTCCCCTATTATTGACACTATAAAAGTGATCAGGAATATTTGAATTTTTTTATCGTGTTTCAAATCAATATTGTCAATTATTTTTATTAAACACCTTAATCATTGTTTTTACTTATATAATTTAATTGATTAACTTTAATAGCAATACATTTAATAATTATTATATCAACTTAAAATCAACAGGTCGAATGTATGCATTATTGACAGCGCAAAAAATTCAAAGAGCTGATTATTGACATACCATTGACCCTATTATTGACAGGTCGTTTATTACAGTTAATTTGGATTAACAATAATCATTTTTACTGACTAATGCATATATCAATAATTTTTATTATTTTTAAATTCATTTAAGACCTAGCTTTTCTATATTTTTTACCAGGTTTTTTTTTAGCTATATTTTCTAGTCTTAAATACTTTGATTCTTATAAAATCACATGACAGTATGTAAACATTAATACGTTGATATGTATGTTGAGGGGGTAGGGTTACCTTACATTATGGCCTATGTCGTTAGTTAACGCAAGTTAATTTTAGTGTCCCTATCATTGATATTCGCTATATTTAAATTGATTTTAACTCCTTAAAGTATAAGTAAATGATTATATGGTTATTTAGACTATAAATAATCTAAAATAATTTTAAACAATGCAATTACATAAAAAAAAACATTGAGAAATCTGGATTTGAAAATACCCGGGAAAAAAAGTTTAGATCTGCTCTGATCAAATTTGATCTGAGCAGATCAGATTTGATCTAAATTTAGATCTAAGTAGATATGGACAGATCTAATTTGATCTGCGTAGATCAAACCAGATCAAGTTTGATCAAAATGAAATTAAAAAGTAGATATGAATAGATCTGTTCTGATCAAACTAGATCCGGTCAGATCAAATTAGACCAATCCAGATCAAGTTTGATCAAAATGAAATTAAAAAGTAGATATGAATAGATCTGTTCTGATCAAACTAGATCCGGTCAGATCAAATTAGACCAATCCAGATCAAGTTTGATCAAAATGAAATTAAAAAGTAGATATGAATAGATCTGTTCTGATCAAACTAGATCCGGTCAGATCAAATTAGACCAATCCAGATCAAGTTTGATCAAAATGAAATTAAAAAGTAGATATGAATAGATCTGTTCTGATCAAACTAGATCCGGTCAGATCAAATTAGACCAATCCAGATCAAGTTTGATCAAAATGAAATTAAAAAGTAGATATGAATAGATCTGTTCTGATCAAACTAGATCCGGTCAGATCAAATTAGACCAATCCAGATCAAGTTTGATCAAAATGAAATTAAAAAGTAGATATGAATAGATCTGTTCTGATCAAACTAGATCCGGTCAGATCAAATTAGACCAATCCAGATCAAGTTTGATCAAAATGAAATTAAAAAGTAGATATGAATAGATCTGTTCTGATCAAACTAGATCAAAAATAATACAGCTACCTACACTAGTATCTGAAGAGTAGCTCATTCAGTTACTTCTAGTAGCTGAATGGTACGCTCTGGGGCTGACATGCAGGAGGACCCCGGTTCGAATCCCCAACATCGCAAATTGTTTTTCAACGATAATTCGACTTTAAATCACGGAAAATTCATATAAAATCCACAATTTCAATTTGCAAGTAAAAATAAAGTTAATTTTTATATTATTTTTATTTTATAAACTTTTTTAAAAATTGATTCTGTTTCATTCGAACCAGATCTAAACAGATCAGATTTGATCTAATCAGATCAAATTTGATCTGGACAGATCTGGCCAAAATACAGATCTGCTCAGATCTGATTTGATCAGAGCAGATCTAAACTTTTTTTCCCGGGTAAGATCTTTCTTAACAATATTGTTAAGAAATTACAACCGTATAAGCAGTTTTGGCCTACTTGAAAAATTGAAATTTTTTTGCGATAAATAGTTTATACATTGGTATTAAATTTTACTATTTTTTAATTTAAAAATTTGTGAAATTGTCATGAAATATCAACAATTGTGATTATTAACAGATTTTAATAATGAAATAATGAAATTAAATAGGGTGTCAATAGTGGAGGCCCTGTCAGTAATAGGGCATTTTACCTTAGAGAAAATATTAATTTTTTAATTTATTATTGTTTAATATATTTCGTTATTATTTGATAAATTGACATTACATTCTTTGATGTTGGAGTATGAATATTTTAAAGAATTATAATTTAAAATCGAAATCGATACTGACGTCCTCTTACTTATCTTTCATGGGTGTCATTTCAAAGATTAATGTAATTAGTATTCAATAGACTCTTCAAAATTTAAAAATCGAATCGATTCTTATCTTATTCATTCAAGGAATAATTCTAAATAATTAAATTATTATGAGAAATAAGATATTATTTCAAAGCTTGTATCGAAAATTATTTATAAGAGACATGTTAAAAAGTTAATAAAATCATTAAGTTTTAATATGAACTTAATTTTAAGTCTTTTAGTAATAATTTAACGAGATAGAACTTAGACTTCGAAAGTTATTAATGATTAAAATTATAATGGAAAGAAAATAATAAAACATTTTTCTCTGACTAAAGAAAAGGTTTTTCATTAACCAATTTTATTCTATACAGATACAAAAAAAATACTAATGAATAAATTAAATTCATAAGACATAAAAAAATGAATATTCTCGGCTGTCAATCATTTCCTTTTTATAATGAACCTTTAAAATTTAATGTTAAGTAAAATCCAAGTGGCGATTTTAAATTATTAATTAAGATATAATTTTCGAAAATTGTAATGAAATAGTGATATGTCAAATATAAAAAATTCATAAGTCGTGATGACATCATCATAATCTTAAAGGTACAAGGTAGTTTTTTCTTGTTGAAGGATAGTTTTCAAAAAAAATTATGAAAAGATTGAATTTTTATATTTTTCAATTTTTCTTTCAATATTAAACACAAATTTTGAGTTTTATTGAAGAGCGATATTTTTCAATTTGTTTAAAAAAATTTATATTATAATAGATTACAAAAAAAAATTTGTAAGCTATTATTCGAAATCAAATTCAAATATCTCCGATTTTTTAACCCACTTTTTCTTTTTTGTTTCTTTTACAAATCAGCGTTTTTTGATAATTTATAAATATTTTAGAAAAATTGAAGCTTAAAAAATTATAATCAATACCAATTAATCATTCATTTGGATTGCTTCACGGTAAAAAGAAAAAGGAAAAAATTACTTTATAAATAGCAATAAGTATTGCTTCAAATTATGTACTAGAAAAATTGCAGTTCGAAATAACAATTTCAAAATGTAAACTTTGAATGTTAATTTTCAAAGCTTTAAATGTAATATTTATATTTTAAAATGTTATTATTATAAAATTTGTGAAAATTACAATCTAAAACTGTAATTTTTTCAGTTTTTTATATGAAGCACCGCGTTAACATTATATAAAGTAATTTTTCGTACTGATAAAAAAAGTTCATGTCGATAGTTTATACTGATAAAATTCGAAAAGGAACCTTATTTTCGGCGTATCGATCAAATATTAGGCAACTGATGAAAAAAATTCGAATTAGTAATTTTTGAATTCCAATTTAAACAAAACTTGGTACAATCTACGTACGTTTAAAAATAAACAAGTCTTTTTGTATTCAAAAAAATAGTAAAAATTCACTGTCGACAAAGAGTTCAACTATGCTGTAGAATTAAATATGAAGTAAAATTAAATCCTTAAAAAACAATAATAATAATTAAATGAGTTTGTGTAAATATAAATATAAATATAAATAATGCTGTGAAGCGGGAAAGAATAGGAGTTACGGATAATTATTACGTGAAGCGTTCCAACATTCCCGTAACAGGATATTTTGGTAGGAAAGGATTGAGAAAGGATTGTGGAGAGGAACTTCTTAATGTGAGTGTATAGAATATGCGAGAAAAAATTATTAGATAGCTCGGACTGGGATTCGAACCCAGAACCTTCCGAAGACATGTCGGCTACTCTACCATTTGAGCTATCCGGTCTATACTAAATTTCCTTTCACTTATTCTATATACATTATATAGATTATATAAGCCATTATATAATATACATTATATAAGCCACACCGTCCGTCTTACGGCTAGCATTTTTAATCCCCTATATAAAAAAAAATAATAATAATATTCATGCGAGTTTTTGAACTGAAGAATAATTCTAGTTTTTCAAGCTAAAAGCTTACAAATAAAAGTTTAACGTATTAAGTAATATGTTCATAGTACTTTAAATTCTAAAGAACATCGGCTTGAGTTAAAAAAAAAAAAAAAAAAAAAAAAAAAAAAGAAGAAACTGCAGAGACTGGGAAAAATCGAATTTTTCTCACGGGGATCTGTAAGTCCGAATTGAATGGGATGTCGCGATTTTAAAAGCTGGTAATCTCAACGTAGAGCCCTGTAAAAGTTTTAGATTTTTCATCAAGTTGTTTGTGAGATTACAGTAGGAGCTTATTGAGTAGACAAAACGACAGACCAACGGATCAACCGACAAACCGAAATCTTTCAAACATACAATGTTATTTCATTATCACTAAAAGCACACATCAACTAACTAATAATGTATTATTATGATAAAAAAAATTTTAAAAAATAAAATGATAAAAAAATAAAAATCATGCATAAGGTTATTTTTAACTTCCCGCTAAAAATCTCAGATTTTCAAAAATCGGGAAGTTATTGTTTTCACCCCGATTTTTACAAAAATCGAGTTTTCATCAGATCTCGACGTTTGAAGGTCACAGGAAACTTCCCTGACTATTTTTACGATGATGTCCGTACGTCTGTACGTATGTGTGTGTGTGTGTAAACCTCTTGTAACTTTTGAACGACTTGACCGATTTCATCGCGGTTGGTGCCATTCGAAAGGGCTTCACTAAACTTAGATTTCCTGAAAATTTGAACCGATTCGGACCGGTAGATTTCAAGAAAATGCAAAAAAGTGAAAAAAAGTTGTTTTTTTTTATTTTTTTTAAATATCTCTGAGTTGGCTGAACCGACCGGTCTCAAAAACTAATCAGCTCCTAACCTTGAAAACCCCCATCGATCGCCACCAAAAACGTAAGAATCGGTTGATGCGTTCGTGAGATATTGTTGTCGAAAAAAATCGAAAAAAGTGTTTTTAAATTCACGTCGCCAACGTTGGCACTACTTTCTCAAACCAAGAGAAAGATTTACTTGGGATAAGTATATGACATTATTAGTTCAAGAATAAATTTTTTCAACTAATATAGCAGAATAACTTGAAACAAGAAGTAAATTTTGAAGAAAATGATTTTCTTGAGTCAAGATGACTTTTTTTTCTGTGTGTATGTAGAGGTCTACATTGGTATAACAAATTACCATGTGATATAATAAACGAAGAGCGATTAAATATATTTAAAATAGAGCTCAAAAATTATATTATAAATAATGTTGATGGTTTTAAAAAAATAAATAGTTATTAAGAATGTATATATGTATTTATTGTATTTATTTATTTTAAAAAAATTATTTATGTTTATATATATTGTAAAATTGTAAATAGCAAAGCTAACGAACAACAATAAATATTATTATTATTATTATTATTAATTATTAACAAATAGAAAAGAGTGAAAAATATTAAAAATAAATTATCCAACAGTAAATTAAACTTAAAATTGATTTGGTGAGTTAAAATTTTATAATTTAATAATCTGATAATAAATATAATTAATTAATAAGAATTAGTTAATAATTTTAATACACAGTTAAAAATTTTGCGTAAAAAGAAATTGTGTTAAATATTTAAAACTTTAGTCGAGACTTTAATTATTTTTTTCAATATTAACCTCCCAACTTTAACGAATAAAAAACTATACACAAGAAACTTGGATTATTGTAAAATATAAAAAAAATTTAATAACAATAAATTACCGATATAATTTTTGAAATATTTAAAGTTTAATTTTATGTTTTTGACTCGTTTATCGTCAGCTATTTATTCGAATAAAGATTTGGCAACGTCGCGTCAACAGCTGAGAAAAAAGAAAAGGATAAAAATATAGTTACAGAGAGAGAAATATTTAACTCACTCATCCACGTCTCTGTAATGTGTATAATCAAATGCGCTGTTGCCAAATCTGTTTATTTAATCCGGCAAGTAATAAATGCGAAAGTCATTTTATTACTTTATTTTATGAAATAAGTAAAAATCATCAATTATTAAATTGTTCAAGTTATTTTAAGTTAAGTTAAAGAATTTTAACGAATATTGGTAAGACTGAAAGTAAAAAAAAATTCAAACATTATTTTAACTCATAAGTTACGCTCGAAACTCCTTAAGAGAAATTGAAAAACAATAAAAATTCGTAAAAATAATTAATGTACACAGCAAAATTTTTGGACATTAATAAATTATGTATAAGACCTGTTTCTGATTTCCATAATTAATATTATGAATAATTAAACACTCGAAGGAAAGTATAAATAATTAATCTACAAGTTTTATCTTATGAATAGTATTTATTATTCGAATGCAAATAAATTTAATGGAAAAAGCAATAATGGAGGAGTTGGAATTTTTTATATGAATTATGCATAATACTGCGTAAATACGTAAATATTTATCGTTTGGTAAATAAAAGAAATAGTTGATTTGAAAGGACGATTAGGGGTTTTAGCTAATGTAATTTTTATTATCATAATGAAGAGATCAAGAATAGTATGAATGGCTAATGAATATGGGTGGTTAATAACGAGCATCGACACTATTACTGGAAGCAATAACGACCCCCATGAGGCTCATTTACTTGGCCGATAACTCCCAAGGTGATGTAAGACCTTGATAGAGGGTATTGGTAAATGTCTTTCACGTCTAACTTGGCACTTAAGTCACAGTCGACAGTATAGAGAAGTGGGTTAATTGACTGCGAACGGCATATTCCCTAGACAAGTGGTCGTATAACGTGTTCAGACATTAATTTTTAATTGGTGGCTGAGTGGAAAGGTGACACGATACCCGTGTTACCTTAGAAAGAGCAGAAGAGAGGAACATATCCAATGATGTAGAGAAGTGGAGTGGCTGCTATGGATGAAGCCAGCATGGACATTTTCCTTGTGGAAGATGCATGGTCCTTACTAATATGACGTTTGAAATATGGCGCAACTCGTGACGCCGCCGGCAGAGGGCAAGATGATGAAGGGGAGCTCGTACTACCGTAACGGCTTCAGAAGGATGAAAATCCAATGGGTGACTGGATCCCACTAAGACCTCAAGCAATAAATAAATGACCAAGAAAAAATATTGTTCAAATTATTATATGTCTTTCATTAAGAACAACATATGTTACACCGCTCCTATAATTACCTGTATTATCAGGTTTTCTAATTAACAATTGATTTTTTTCTCGGTGTTATTATCCTGACTTTCACAACAACACTTTTTGTGCTACTCTATCAATATGTCACCGACAATTAATTGAAAGTGGAAGCAAAAAGTTGATTCTAGATTAATTGATAAATTTTAATGCTTTCATTTTTCTAATGATTTTATATGAGAATTTTTTTTGATTATGGATTTTTACACACTTTGGACTTTCATTACTTCAATTAGACATTTAATGTTTTTTTTTTTTTTTTTTTTTTTTTTTTGTTAAATTGTAACAAAACAGGTTTTTTAATTTAAAGCAATATTCTATTTTTGATGCTTAAAAAAAGACTATATATTTAGGAATTTTTTGGGAGATTATGAATGAAGACATTGATTTAGGGTTTGTTAAGCTTGATAAATTAACTTCTGAAGTCCATTAAAATATTTATATTATGTATTTTACGACTTTCTAACATTAAAAAACCCCATTTGAATGTCACGCCTCAATTAGAAGGTGGTTCTATTAACATTAAAATTTTCAAAATAGGTCATTGAAAATATAAAAATTTTGAATGTTCACCCTGATTATTTTTTCGATAATTGACTTAACGACGACTAAAGAGTTTACGGAGTGAATGTGGAACCGATGATTTTCAATTGATTCACTCTCTCCGAAAGTAAAATTCCCTCTGAAACGGAATTAATGTACATTGAATTTTTTTTATACAGACGAAAAAAATTTGGGATATGAAACTTGTTTCAGCTAAATGAAAATTGATTTTAGTCCCAGAACTCTGTATCGGATGTTTTTCGGATTAAAATCCAGATTCACTCCACACAATTTTTTTATAAAAACGACTTTTTTATGTTCCTTACACTTAAAAAATGACCTTTCACTTTAACTGCGATTTTTTTGTGTAACAAAAGAACGCTCTATTATTTTATCAAAAAGAAAGATTAATTTTTGCGATGCTCTTTAATTTTTTCCGGCTATTGTTTAACGAGTCAACTTTTGAAATGCCGACTTAATAGTTAGTAATTAGTTTCAATCTTTTCTTTTAATTTTTTGAGACTTTTCTTGTCTGGTCTACATGTATAATCCCATAGTAACTTTAGATTTTTTAAGAATGAAAATTGTTGCTGAGGTTTTATTAGTGTTAATTTTAATTTTTCTTCTTGGAAAAAATATTTCTAAAAGTTTGATTTGACTTAATAAATTTTCAATGACAAGCCCAGGTAACTTAAAGGTTTTTTTTTTTTTGGTAAGTTGTTAATATTGAGCAGTAATTAATTTAGTTTTTAAAAATCTTAGTAGTATTTTAATCAAATGTGATTAAAGAGGTCCTTTCGCCGCCAATGTAAAATAAAAAATATTAGATTATGAGTAAATTCAATTTTTTTCTAATAGTTAAGGTCCTTATTTATCTAATAGTGAGGTTTAAATTATACTTTACCGGACAAATTTTTGAAAAAATAAAATTTTGAAATGTTAGTATTTGTTCAGAGTCTTACGAGAAAGTCAGACGTTTGCAGTATTTCTCGAATCATACTATCAGTCATAGATTAGATGAAGTAAAAAAAAAACTAAAAATTAGATTTTCAAAATATTCAGGTTTCTTTTTTTGCAATAAAATAGATCAGTTACCGAGATATTTATTGAGAAATTAATAATTAAAAATCACAAAAAATTCTCAAGTAAACTACGTTAAAATGGAGTCAAAACATTTGGCAAAGTTGCGTATCGCGCGAGCTTCAGACCATACAATAAATTCAAACTAATTTATTTATTTACACACTGTTAAAAATTTTTGTAAAATTACAAATCAGTGTATAGCAATGCTAAATAAAATACAATTCATGTAATTTTCCAACACCCTGTCAGGAAATCTACTAAGATGTATTGTAATTTTACAATCTTCTTGTATAAACCTAACACGCATTGTAATATTACAGAAATGTTGGTCAATTTTCAAGAAAAAGCTTTTTAATTTTGCAAACATTATTTGTAATTTGATTCGGCATAATTGTATGTAAAATCATTAAAAAATATTGTAATTTATATTACAATAATCACATAAAAAATTTAAAAAGCTTTTTTTTATTTTTACAATTTTCATTGTAAAATTACACAGTGCAATGTAATGTTACCAGAAAATTTTATTTATATTACACGAATTGTAATTCTACTT
>CAJNRD030001116.1:8214633-8228888 GCA_905319865.3 Cotesia congregata
CACACACACACACACACACACACACACACACACACACACACACACACACACACACACACGGACACGGACACCTCGCCGGGAATAGTCAGAATGCCTTCCTGGGACCTCAAAACGTAAAGATCCGATGAAAACTCGACTTTCGAAAATCGTACTAAAATCAATAACTTCTCTTTAATGGAAAATTTTCAATTTTCTTAGCGGAAAGTTAAAAAAACGTTAATTGTATTGAATTCTCTATTATTTTCGATCGATAGCAGAACCTAATCCATAATACTAATTAATCACTCTTGTCCTGGTGTCTTTGAGTATCTAACTAGAGTAACTACTGCACAAGCACGAGTTGCGGCAGGAAATTTTCGGCTGCTTGAGCTGGCTGTTGCGAGGTTACAAATCCACGTGGATCACTTCGTCGCTCTCTTGACCACCGAAGCATATAAACGTGTACACAACACTCTATCTATATAATATAGCCTCGACATCAACTGGCTCACTAGGACGTCGTACTATTCATCTAGTTCGTGGTTCCACACTGTAGGTGAGAGCCGAGTAAAAGGAGAGACTTAGAAGTCAGAGACATTTATTTCAATTAATTAACCTCACTTGATTGTCAAGCGGAGGAGTAAGAGTGTTTGAGATAAGTAGAAATGGTGGAATCGGAGGTGGATTCAATGTAGGGATTCTAAGGTGTCTGGGAACAAAGGTATGAGACGTTCAGTCTATGAATGTAAGTGGACGTCATTACGAGAAATTGTTACTTGAGAAGTTCCAGAGACTAAGAGATAAGACAAGTTCTATATTTCATTAAATATTGTTTGGTTTTCTTGAAATTAAATTTTCTTATTTATTGTAGGAGTGGAAATTTTTTTTCATTTCTATGGAATTGCTCGATTTAATACAATGATTACTAATCATTGATTAGTATCGCACGAGCTTGTGTCTAACTTAAAATATATTTATAAAATACAGTACCTATCAACAAATTAATCAGACTAAAGTTTGATGAAGCTTTTCATATTGTTAATATTCACGTTATTCATTCACTAAACAATAATTTGTTTTATTTAAAGAATCATATTTTAAATGGAAAAATTTCACTGCTACTGAATTTTGCTCGGGCGTTACCTGGATAAGTTTGCACAATTGACCCGACTGAAGCCCGGGTGATGACGTCAGTCTAGTAGCAGTAACCAATAATTGGTCCGACGCGGCATTCATTCATAGCCCAGAAATATTATATAATCATCGGATAAACATTTGCATAAACACAATGAATTTGAGACAAAATCAACGATCATTTTTTTCATCTGAGAAATTATTTTTTTAACCTCCTCCTTTGAAAATTAAAAATTTTCTAAAATAAGAAGTTATTGATTTCAAGTCCAATTTTGAGAAGCCGATTTTCCATCAGATTATTTTTTTTTTTTTTTGTTAGACAACTTTCAAAATGTTTGGTTCTATAAATTATACTAATTGCTTCTAAAAATTACTAATTGTCTTCAAGAGATAGGATCACAGTGTAAGAATTGCAAAAAATTATCGTTCTCTAAGCATTCTCAAATTCTTAAGCTTGAAGCGGTCAAAAATCAATTAATTGGTTAATTTTTGGGCACGTTAGGCTTGAAAATAGCCAGGAATTCAGGAATGATTGGCAAAATCAACAATTTTTTTTGGATTTCTACCTATTTGAAAAATGTATCAACAACAATTTATGTGCACAGAAATTTCAACTACAATTTATGTACACAGAAAAAAAGGTTCACGTGAGCCGAGAAAATATTTTTCTTCCTAATTATTTTCTTCAGGAAAAAAAAAATTTTTCTTGACACAAGAAATTTCACTTATTCCAACAAAATTGATTCTCTTGGTTTAAGAAATACATATCTTGATCCAAGAAAATTTATTTAAGTCAAGAAAATCTTCTTGTTTTGAGAAAATTCAGCCTCTTGCTCCAAAAAATTTTGTTCTTGATAGAAGTAAATTTTCATTAATATTTTTATTGATTAACATGTCGAGCGGGAAGACCAAATAATATTGAATCAATTTTTTTTCACTCAATATGTGTAATTGCACGCTAAAATAGTATAAAATGAGTATCAAATGTTCAAGAGAAAAATTTTCTCAAGGTGAGAAAATTTTTTTCTTAGCTGAAGTAGGGGGCGCTGCTTCCCTAAAGTATCTAAAAATCTTGATCAAATATAACAATTTATTGTATCAAGTATTTATGATAATTTGAATTAAGAAAAAATTATTTCCACCAAGAATAGAATTTCAAAAAAAATTTTTACTTCGGCCAATACAACTTCGGTCTTCCTTCAGGCATCCGAAAATTTTCTTGAGCCAAGAATTTTGTTCTCCAGTCAAGAAATTTTTCTTTCTGTGTATATTTTTTTTTTGTATAAATCATTTTTCATTACTAACTTTTATGTTTTTTATATGACGGAAGAAAAAATGGGAACTTGATATTTTAAGTATCAGACTCTTGTCAAACTGAACATCAATGTCATTATTTGCCTCTCGTTCGATGCGACAAAGAAGAATGTCATTATTGTAATAACGACGGTGATTGCTACTATCACAACGTCAAATATCTCCTTCAAAACTATTTATCGTCAAAAAGTTTTTGTTCTTTCAAATGCCTACAACTTCAGCCTATTCACCGCAACACGTATACAAGAGTAAAAACAGTTCTGACAATTAACCGTAAGAAGATTACTTTATCGGTTTAACTGTTTAAAAAAATTAATAAACAAAAAATCATTGTTTTACTAAATGAAAAAAGAAATACATTTTCATAAACTCAGCAATACAGCACTACCAATAATTTAATTACCACGATTGTTGAAGTAAACATCGAACTAGTACTCAAATTGCTTCAAGTACATTGTATACTTGTTGAACTTTTGAGAATAGTATTGAGGACTTACGTCATAAACCCGTTAATAGCAAAAAACTTTCACAAGTTGGTTGTATAATAGTGGCTATAACTATCGTGTGCGACTTCATAACGACCAATCTCGCCAAACATTCTCGGTACTCTGTGTGCTTTGGCTAGTTCATTTTCTCTGGCTTAAAAAAAAAATAAAAGTTATATACTTCATTCGAACTATAAATAGTTGTTTCGAATCAACAAGGATTGTCCTATCAACGGTACAGATTTATAGAAAAAAAAAATTTGGTCAATAGCTTTTTTTTTTTTTTTTTAAGTCATTGTGTCTACCAAGTTTCAGAGTATATAATTGACAGAAAATTTTTTTTCGATTATTTCAGTGCTTTTACTTTTCTATCACATCAAATCGTCTTTCGTAGATGATAGTCGAAATAAAAATTTGATAAAGCCAATATGAATGTATTGAACATTTAGTTATGGATAACAGTAATAATAAACAGTTAAGGAGGTCCTTTCGCCGCCAATGTAAAATAAAAAATATTAGATTATGAGTAAATTCAATTTTTTTCTAATAGTTAAGGTCCTTATTTATCTAATAGTGAGGTTTAAATTATACTTTACCGGACAAATTTTTGAAAAAATAAAATTTTTAAATGTTAGTATTTGTTCAGAGTCTTACGAGAAAGTCAAACATTTGCAGTATTTCTCGAATTATACTATCAGCCATGGATTAGATGAAGTAAAAAAAAAAACTAAAAATTAGATTTTCAAAATATTCAGGTTTCTTTTTTTGCAATAAAATATATCAATTACCGAGATATTTATTGAGAAATTAATAATTAAAAATCACAAAAAATTCTCAAGCAACCTACGTTAAAATGGAGTCAAAACATTTGGCAAAGTTGCGTATCGCGCGAGCTTCAGACCATACAATAAATTCAAACTAATTTATTTATTTACACACTGTTAAAAATTTTTGTAAAATTACAAATCAGTGTATAGCAATGCTAAATAAAATACAATTCATGTAATTTTCCAACACCCTGTCAGGAAATCTACTAAGATGTATTGTAATTTTACAATCTTCTTGTATAAACCTAACACGCATTGTAATATTACAGAACTGTTCGTCACATCCGAAATGGAAGGTAGATTTCATTTGATATAAAATTCTCTTTATTATCGCTATTATAAATTGTTGAAAACCAAATTTTTAAATTAATTACAGTAAAGAAGTTCTACAAAAGTTTTCTTGGTGTATTTACTATTTGGATAATTATCTTGGACTAGTTCGAAGATAAGCAAGATCTATATATGATTTTTTAATAATAAATGATCAATCATTATGTCTACTAGGTTCACGGTGATATGAATATTTTGATTATTAATAACTAAAAAAAATTAAGTAAAAAATATTTGATTTTAGTTATAATATCGAAGGTAACAAAGAAAAAGAAGTCAATGTTATGTGCATCAAATCGAAGGCAATTTCATGAGCTTTCACAATTTCAAAGCCACAAAAAACGTGATTTTCACTATTTTGATAATTTTGAAGAGCTGCTACTTCGAAACTAATTTACAGATTTTGTCCATCCTAGGACTTATACGAGCTCATTGTCCAAGGATTCTGTATACCAAATTTCATTAGAATCTGTTGAGAATTCTTGATAGAATAACATTCATAAGTCGATCGTACTATACATTGCCTGAAAATGGTTCAATAGACCTCTTAACTTTCATAAAATAAATAAAAATTGACAAAAACTCAATACGTCAAATTAAAGACAATTTCATGAGCTATCACATAAATTTTTCAAAAATTAGCTATCTCTTTTCAATCAAAAGTTATACATCAATGAAGTGACCGAAAACGTGATTTTCACTATTTTGAAAATTTTAAATGGCCGCCATTTCTAAACTAATTGACCGATTTTGCTCATCGTCAAACTCGTTCAAATTAATCACCCAAAGAATATGTGTACCAAGTTTCATCTGATTTCTTAAATACAAAGAAATCTTCTTAAATGCTAAGAAATCCTTTCATCAGTATAGTCAACAGATTTCGGAAAAAATGTTTTTTTCAATTCTTTAATAATAACTTTGAAATTTCTTATTTAATCGATTTTTCACCTTGTACAATATCTTTAGAGCTCAAAAAACTGCGTCGGACGCCGTGTCAAAAATTAAAATCTATCAAGGTGTTCAAAAGTTATATTATTGCTTCTCAAAAATTGAAGTGATGCTTTTACCAGTAATTTTCAGATTTTTTAACTTTAGAGATCAAAAGTCTTAAAAAACTTAAAAATCAACTCTGTAATATTTTTAAATGCCTTTAGCTTAAATCAACTCAGCTTAGAGGGAAGTTACAGGAATGGCCTGTAAGGTTTAACGCCATCCAGATTTTTTTTAGCACTAAGTAACTCTTCAATAGATATCCATTAAGTGCACTTGAAACTTTCTATCACTTAAGTATGATTTCAATATTAAGTAAAACTGCGGCAGATGCATGTTTTTTTATTTTGTATAAGAGACCCGGATGCCAGACCTTATCGATGAATAGAATAAACACAAATTTAGTCAATTACCTTCCTTTTCTGGGTATTGTTATGAATATAAAGAAAATACCTCTCTTTTGAGTGAAAATAATCTTCAGCACATAAATATTAACTAAATTAGTGTCTCTAATATTATTATTAATAGTATATTACGACCCAAGGCCAGAAAGTTGGATTTCCTGGCGTATGTGATATGATGGCCGAGGCGAAGCCGAGGTTTTACTGGTCGGGGCGGGCATAATAAAAAAGTAAAAATTAATAAATAAAAAAAAATAAGTTATTTTAAAGTTTACTAACAAACGCTCTGATTAAGAGAGATAACATGCACAGAACTTGTCACAAATATTTAAACTCGATTTAATAACAGAATTAATTTTTTTAAGTTGATGAAAAATTAGTTTTTAATTAGACGGCTAAGAAAGATTGAAATTTAATTATTAGAAGCTTGTACACTGAAAAAAAAGTTTTTTTCCTCCTAGAAAGCTTTTCCCTGTGGTTAAAAAAAAAATATTCCTAAAATAAGAATACCAAAGTTTACTATCCATAGGAATAAGTTTACTGGATATAAAAAAAGCTTGGTATTCTCATTATTAAAATACTACAATCAATATGGCCGACTTAACCTCGCTTGGTCGACACGAATCTTTAGGATAGATAATTATGAGAAACTATACTTTTTATAATTCTTCATTTATAAACAATCTATCACACTAAAATTAATAAAAATGGAAAATAGTATATTAAAGCCTTTCTTTTCTTATTTTTAATTCTCATTGTTGTCAAAAAATTGCAATTTCCTGCTAATAGCATTATTTTACTAATTTACTAATAACAATAACAATAAATTTTTATATTTGATCAAGATTTTTAGATACTTTAGGGAAGCATCGCCATCTACTTCAGCTGAGAAAAAAATTTTCTCACCTTGAGAAAATTTTTCTGTTGAATATTTGATATTCATTTTATATTATTTTAGCGTGCAATTATACATATTAAATGAAGAAAAATAATTCAATGTTATTTGATCTTCCCATTTGACATGTTAATCAATAAAAATATTAATGGTATATAAATATTTACTTCTATCGAGATATTTAATTTTTTGAAGCAAGAGAGAAATTTTCTCAAGACAAGAAAATTTACTTCTATCAAGAACTAAATTTTTTGAATTAAAAAATAGATGTCCAAGAAGTCTTTAGTTTCCTAGAGGATGCAAGATACTGGTAGATCATATTGAGATAATATTTATTAAATGTTTCTACAAGTGTTTAGAAAAATTTGAATTTAAATATGCTCATCAGATGCCGGCTCACACTGTTGAGTGAGCTACAATTTGGATTAAATGTTTTTATTTTATCAATATTAGTTGATAATGATCGAACGCCAGCTTACATTTCTATGTAAGTTAATGATATTGAAGTTAGCAGTCACTTGACAATTCTTTAATTTTTTTTTCAACAAACAAATTTTCTCTGAAAAATTATTTTAAAAAAATTGCATTTTTTATTTTTTTAAATTTCTACATGTCAATTTAAAAAAAAATTTTTTTTGCCATAATATATTTGTTACAAAAATTTAATGAATACCTGCTAAATTAATTTTCATTGTGAGTTATAGTTACACTGAAAAAAAAGTTTTTTTCCTCCTAGAAAACTTTTGCCTGTGGTTAAAAAAAAAGTATTCTTAAAATAAGAATACCAAAGTTTACTATCCATAGGAATAAGTTTACTGGATATAAAAAAACTTGGTATTCTCATTATTAAAATACTACAATCAATATGGCCGACTTAACCTCGCTTGGTCGACACGAATCTTTAGGATAGATAATTATGAGAAACTATACTTTTTATAATTCTTCATTTATAAACAATTTATCACACTAAAATTAATAAAAATGGAAAATAGTATATTAAGCCTTTCTTTTCTTATTTTTAATTCTCATTGTTGTCAAAAAATTGCAATTTCTTAATTCATTTTAATTCATTTTAATTCATTGTAATCAATTTTAATGAATTTTAATTAATTTACAAACATGTATGGAATTCACTCACATTCCATGCTTGTAAAGGTGGACCCTAGGATCTCCGCCGTCCATCTTACGGCATAAAATAAATATTATTATTTTTAACGAAATTATTAATTTTAGTTAATTTTAATTCATTGTAATCAATTTTAATTAATTTACAAACATGTATGGAATTCACTCACATTCCATGCTTGTAAAGGTGAATCCTAGGATCTCCGCCGTCCATCTTATGGCATAAAATAAATATTATTATTTTTTAACGAAATGATTCCGGAAATGATTCGGAAATGATTCCGATTCTTAGATCAAATGGGAATCAATTTTTTAATTTTTAATTATTACTAATAAATACTATATTTCTAAGTTTTGAATCTATTTTTTATTCTCAGCTGAATAAACGTACAAAATAAAACAAAATTCAAAATTTAAGGTATAGTAGATTTTTTTAAATGTTGGTGACCGGGGCGACCCGCTGACCGGGGCGACCCCAAGCTCCCCTAATTATTAAATTGATAACAATTTTAATGCAATTTCGATGTTTTACAATTATAATGCAAACCATCATGTTCAAACACGCTTGTCCACAAATTAAATTTATTTCTTCAATATTGTTATTATTTTTTTACAGACTATTACTGTGATTGTAACTTATTTATCAGTTTAATTCTTTTATGAATACTGAGTAACACAAGCGATATATACAAAATAAAGGTTAGAAAAATGAACGGGAGATGACATTAGAGTCGTTGAACACTTGAATTTATATTGTTATGTAAAGAAATTTTTCTTTACATATTTATTAATTATAAAAAATCGAGTATAATTTTATTTAAATTTTAACGATTGTAAAAGATAATTCGAATGTGGTCATTAAGTGTCTCGTTCGATCTTTGCAAAAGGCCCAGGGAAATTCCCGTAATTAGTCTGAGGGCCCAGGTATATTTAAGAGATCAAATTGATGAATGGGAGTTTTGTTATACGTAAGCAAACTCACTTATACTCAAAATAAGAAATACTTAAAGATAAAGAACATTAGATAAAAAGATTTATTTTAAACCAAAAGATTTTAGAATAATTTAATGACAAAAATTTAGTGTTGAGAAAAATATCGAAATAAATTTTAACCCAGATAGCCAAACATGCTGGCAAGATATGCTGGCAATACCGTAGGCTTCTGCGGCCGCATTTGCTAGCAAAATGCAGGTATAAGTTTGTTCAGCATAGCCTGCTGCCGTTGTGCCTACATTTCATGCTCGTGCAACGGTGGCGGAATATTACAAGCAAAGTGTAAGCATGATCTGCGTGGCAAAATACGCTGTCATCAAGCAGACATTTCATGCTAGCATACTGTCCGCAAAATAAAGAAACAGATTGGCTAAAATTTATCTTACTATTTAGGTATGTTAATATTCTAAATAATTATTATAATTTAAAATTCAAATTTTGAGTTTTTTTTATTCTAATTTTAATCGGAGTAGGAACATAAAAAAAATCCCTAGCGGATCGCTATACACTAAGTATACACCAAATATACACGGTGTATACGCGGCGTATATACACTGAGTATACACCAAAAATTTTTTTTAAGTCCCATTTTCATAAAAATTTCTAAGTGCTGTAAGCAAAGTCAAAAATTTTTTAAGTGTGACTGGGAAAAAATTTTTTTACAACCAAAATAAGTGTTTCTGTATCGACTGGAAATAGCCTGAAACGAATCAACAACATCCCATATAGCAATCTTTTTCAAGGCTTGAGCAAATCTGGTCTCAATTTCGATAGTTGTTAGTGTCTTTTTCTACCTATGGGTCTTGCTCCAGATACTTGTAGCAAATTCAATTGACAAGCCTTGTACAAGAACTTTGGGCCAGATTATAGCTCAAGTCTGCAGAAAGACTGACACCAGAAGCATGCTAAATATACTTGTGCAAGAGTTGCTCAAGATTTGCTCAAGATGAAATGTTTTCGAATGACCGTTCGCATCATTCTACCCCTCCTATATTTACTATAGAATCAGTGGATTTCTGAGAATTACGGATCTTGAGCAAATCTTGAGCAAGTCACGCTTCAACATTTGCTGTTAGTTTTTGGTTGACAAATGCTTTAGAAATGAACAAATTACTGAGAATTACGGATCTTGAGCAAATCTTGAGCAAGTCACGCTTCAACATTTGCTGTTAGTTTTTGGTTGACAAATGCTTTAGAAATGAACAAATTACTGAGAATTACGGATATTGAGCAAGTGATGGGTAAGTGTCTGTTGTGAGTTTCTGATTCAAAAAATCCGTCAGAAAGTTTTTCAATGCACCTTGCTTTAAACTTGTCTCATATTCTTGCACAAGATGTCTTGAGCTAGTTACACATAAATCTTTTTAAATAAACCATGTCTTTTTAAATAAACTTGAGCAAGACCCATATGTAGAAAAAAACACTAGCAACTAGGGGTTTTGCTCAAGACACTGGCACCTAAATCTTGCTCAAGCACATGTGGATCGCTATACACTAAGTATACACCAAATATACACGGTGTATACGCGGCGTATATACACTGAGTATACACCAAGTTTACACCAAAAATTTTTTTTAAGTCCTTTGCTGTAAGCAAAGTCAAAAATTTTTAAGTGTGACTGGGAAAAAATTTTTTTACAACCAAAATAAGTGTTTCTGTATCGACTGGAAATAGCCTGAAACGAATCAACAACATATAATCAAATATATTCAATTCTAAATATATTAAAAACAAAAATCGGAATTACATAAAGAAAATAATTTTCAATTATTCAAAAAAATCCTTCAAGAGCCCCAGTAGTTGAACATTAAACTGTGACAGGCTGCAGTACTTGAACACCTCTGTACCAGAACTTGAACAATCATTTAGTATGGCTTTAGACACTTTTTGTTAAAATAAAAATAAAAGATTTTAGGCCCAAAAATAAGTATTTATTATAAATGACATTAAAGTTAGCAATCACGACTATTTTTTAATTTTTTTAGCAAATAAATGAATTTGTTCCAAAAAATTATTTTTAAAAAATTGCATTTTTAATTTTTTTAAATTTCTAAATGTCAATTTTTTTTACCATAATTTACTTGTTAAAAAAATTCTTAAAATTATCAAATATCTGCTAAATTATATTATAAAATTAACATTAAACAAACATTTAAGTCCTTTACTTTAAGAAACATTCAAATGTATTTTTACCTTTTGTTTACAATGTGAGGTTAGAACGAGTAATTTTTTTTTTATTTCTCAAACACTAATATTCGCCCTAAAAATAATAAATTTTGTTTGTAGTTTTTTTTATTTTCTTTATTTGTATAATTTTTTTGTTACTGCAGTCACGTAAAAATGAGAGACGGTATACTTGAACACACGGCGCTATGTCGTTCAACTTTTGGGTCCTACATTTGAAATTGGGAGGTATACCTGAACAGCTAAATTAAATATAAAAAAATAATTAAAACTCATTATCATTATTAACAACAGAATATTTTGCAAAATGATCTATATTTTTGATTGGTTAAGTTTTTTTGATGAATTCTCAAATATTTTGGGTTATTTCATGAAAATGAAGTTAGCCGACATTTCAGAATTTTTAGAAATTTTTTATTGAAAAATTTTCAATTAAAAAATAAAAAAAAAAATTTCACATGTAAAAAACTTGAAAAGCTATCAGTGCAATTTTTTAAAAATATATTTTTAGTTATAATTTAATTAATAAAAAGAATCAAAAATTTCTAAGAGTCTGCTAATTTCAGTGTCATGTTATTTCGCCATTTTTCTATTGTTGTGGTATCATTTTCATTCAAAAATGGATACTAATCGATACTTTCAATGATCCCGTCATTAGATATTAAATAAAATATAATATTTAGCTTTGACATTAAAAAATATTTCTTGTATCATTAACTAAGACATCAAGTTATCTTAATATACATTAAATATTAATGTTTACTGCCGGAGTTTTTTAATAATATAAGAATTTTCAAACTGTTCAAGTACGAGGGCCATTTTTAAAATTGTTCAAATACTGGGTACTTTACCTAAAAATATTAATTTTTTTTCAAAATTTGATTTTTTTTAATTTCAATTTTTTTTTTTTTTTAATTTTTTTGACAACTTTTGTTCTGAGGACTTAGAAAAATTTTACATAGAATAGAATAATTACATGGATAAAAGGTGCATGCCAATTCGACAGAATTTTGAATCTGTGCAAGTCAAAACAATACTCTAATTAAATTTCAAGTCTAGATCTAAAAATGCAATTCTATAAAGCGCCCAGCGAAGCGGGCGAGTAACAGCTAGTATGTTATAATTCTTTTGATGTTTCAATAAAACGTTGAAAATTTTTGGTGTACCTATTGTCATATATTCTATTATTTCAACTACTGCTTCCGGAGTGATCAACTACTGCGGCTTGTCAGAATTGATTGTTCAACGACTACTCCTTTCATAGTCTATCTTAAAAACGTTTTCAAAATATAAACATTCAATTATCTACGTTACTTTGCGCTTCAATCAATTCAAAATTGTTTATATTTTCATGAAAATCACTAATTTGAACTAATAATTCCATCTTTATATATTAAAAGTAGGGTCAAATACGTTTTACTTTGAAACCTTTTCAACTACTGGGTACTTTACCTCATCGGAAACATATTTTTTATTTTCTTTTTATACATATCGTTTGATTTTGACACTAGTTTGAATGCTTAAATGGGCACACTTGCACCACATGACTCTATTGTCGAAAAAACTCTCAACTTTCAAGAAATTTATTGATGCTTTACTTTTTCTTGACTATCTCTTCAACAAAGGATGATGAAAACTAGACTTGCTTATGTATGAATAAGGATGTTATTATTCGAATAGGTTTCGATCGTCTTAATCCATAGAATGATAAAAGGATGAAATTTGTCACATTTGGTTAATACATATTTGGCAAGTGTTTCCAGCGTTAGGGATACAGGGAATGAGATTATACGGATATTAGAAATGCCGTAGGGAATGAAAGATAATCCGAGTACGACGGAAATAAGTCGACCGCTAGTAGTAATCCGATCGAAACCACCACCACTACCACCAGTGCTATTGCTACTGGTTTGTGAAAACGTATATGGTTTATCCATGGAAATTTTCATACTTTTAATCCTATTTAAGCAGTAATCCTTTATTTTTTTTTAATTAATTAGAAAAAAATATAATTACTCAAAGCTAAAACGTAAATCCGTAATATTTTTTTAAGTTATTATTGAAGAAAATATGAATGAACAAACCGGAAAATAAGTTTCAAGTCCACGTTTTCCTTAAATTTCAATATACCTCGTTCACGTGCTTCAAATCAAAAATACGAAAAGGTTTTCACACACGTGTCGGCCACTTATCTTAGACGACATATTCCAGCACCCTTTTTTTCATTCTCATACTTTTAAACTACTTGTCTTTTCTTTTCGATGCTCATCATTCCCCTTACTTCTTAAAAAACGATAGTGCCACCAACAGTCAAGCACAACCCGCACAGATGCCACCTTATAAACTTTTATTTTCGAAGCCGTTAACGGCCCGAGAAAGAAAGTAAATCTATGAAGGAAAGAAAAATAAAGAGGGCACGGCAGTATGTCCTGTCAAGCTGTCGCTAAAGGGAGCGCGACTGCCAACTCATAGGACACGTTGAATACGAGCTAAGAATATTGCGTCGTTCCATAATATTTTCACCGTTTTATTCTCCTTCATCTTTTATCATAGAGAGAAACTTAAAAAATTTGATCGTTGACAGAACATGACCCTGTGTGCACTTTTTCATTTTAAAATCCAATAACAATACTCAAAAATATACTTTATGAGAATCATTTTTATCTTACATCGTCATTTTTGATTAATTTTTTTTTTTTTTCATTAACAATTGCTATCACTATTAAGATTATTAGTTCTATTTTATTCACTGACGTAAACTATAGAGGAGGGGGGGGGGGTGGCAAAATGGGGTACCCCCAAAATTTCGTAAAAAAAATTTTTTTTTCCAAAAAGCTCTTTTAGCTTTCTAAAACTTGAAATTTGATTATTGTTCTTTAATTACAACTGAAAACGAGAAAAATCAGCGTATTTAAGTCCTGAAAATCATAACGATTTCTTAAGTACCCCATTTTGCCCCCCCCCCTCTCCCCTAACAAAAAATAGACTCACCAAAAATTGCTAACTTTAAAGTTATCGAGAATATTATACTTCAGGATGTAGGGTAAATACCCCAATAGATGGACAGATATTATTTCTAGAAGCAATTACATTAGTTTTAAGAACAAAAATCTTAAGTCGTTATATTTTTTTGGGTCTTCAAATAGTTCTGAGAGCGAGAAGTAATTTTTTTTTAACTTTTTATTTGTAATAATAGTTTAAAAAAATTATTTAAATTGGATGTCTTGAGGTTTTGCTCCAAGAGCGCCGCCACTAGTAAGCGTATGACAGATAGCTGGTGGACATTATTTGTTATTATTATTAAAAATAATCAAAAAAGTAAGATTTGTACATATAATTACGCTTATATTTCACTAAAAAAGCTAAATATATAATATTTTAATGATAAAATCGAAAATAAATAATAGAATTTAGTGTCCATCTATTGGTGACACTTTACTAACCTTTATCCAATAGATGGACATTGAGTTTATATGATGAATTTTCTTATTTTTTTTTTTAATTTTGTTGGTGGATCAATGTGAGAATAAGAGTAAAGATTATAGCAAACAGACATGTACTGGAAATGAAAGTATTATTATGATTATTGAAGAAATT
>CAJNRD030001116.1:8229462-8246123 GCA_905319865.3 Cotesia congregata
ATACATGTAAAACTAATTAACGATAAAAATGACCGATAAATTATAGGGTGGGGGGGGGGGGGGCAAAATGGGGGACCCCCAAAATTTCGTAAAAAAAATTTTTTTTTCCAAAAAGCTCTTTTAGCTTTCTAAAACTTGAAATTTGATTATTGTTCTTTAATTACAACTGAAAACGAGAAAAATCAGCGTATTTAAGTCCTGAAAATCATAACGATTTCTTAAGTACCCCATTTTGGCCCCCCCCCTCTCCCCTAACAAAAAATAGACTCACCAAAAATTGCTAACTTTAAAGTTATCGAGAATATTATACTTCAGGATGTAGGGTAAATACCCCAATAGATGGACAGATATTATTTCTAGAAGCAATTACATTAGTTTTAAGAACAAAAATCTTAAGTCGTTATATTTTTTTGGGTCTTCAAATAGTTCTGAGAGCGAGAAGTAATTTTTTTTTAACTTTTTATTTGTAATAATAGTTTAAAAAAATTATTTAAATTGGATGTCTTGAGGTTTTGCTCCAAGAGCGCCGCCACTAGTAAGCGTATGACAGATAGCTGGTGGACATTATTTGTTATTATTATTAAAAATAATCAAAAAAGTAAGATTTGTACATATAATTACGCTTATATTTCACTAAAAAAGCTAAATATATAATATTTTAATGATAAAATCGAAAATAAATAATAGAATTTAGTGTCCATCTATTGGTGACACTTTACTAACCTTTATCCAATAGATGGACATTGAGTTTATATGATGAATTTTCTTATTTTTTTTTTTAATTTTGTTGGTGGATCAATGTGAGAATAAGAGTAAAGATTATAGCAAACAGACATGTACTGGAAATGAAAGTATTATTATGATTATTGAAGAAATTTAAAAAAAAAAAAAAAGAAAACGCTGAATAAAAGAGAAAATTGAGAAAAGGAAATTTAAAACCAAAAGAGAACAGACCTATTAAAAGGAAGAAGAAGACAACATAACGTTTTTAACTATAAATATATTTTTAAATATTTTTTTAACTATTAAATATAAATTTATATTGATAATTTATCAATCATTAGTATTCTTTATATTAATATATTTTTTATGCTACTTTACATGAGAAAGCATCACGTGTTCAAAATTAATAAAATTACTTTATGATGTATTTTGAAAATTACCATCCGATTTATCACTTTTTCTCTTTAATTTTATCAAGCTTTATTTTTTAGTGTAAAAAATTAATAAATTAATTATATCTGATATAAATAATGAATCGAAAATATCGCTTGTAAGTAGTGTCCATCTATTGATATTGACTGTCCATCTACTGGAGATTTTGTCCATCTACTGGGATTTTGGACTTTTTCTTACATTTTTCTTTGTCATTAATTACTACAACGTTTTACGAAGTTTTACTTATTTTTTCCTGGTTAATTATATATTTTTACATAAATGTAATTTACTTTATCACAACTTATCTGTATATTCCTATATTGTTTTTTTAATAGAATACGAGAGTTTGCTTAATTATCCATCTATTGGGGGTATTTACCGTAGTCTAGTTTATCGGCTAAAAAAATAGGCGATTTTTGGAAATTTCTCGTGAGCTTTTTATGGAAGATATTTTTTTGAAAGTTGTTACGGATGATAAATCAAATCTTAAATTACAAAAATTATAATTTTTTTTTGTTTTTTTACAAAAAATTCGTACACAAACGGAATGCCATAATTTGGAGGCAAGTCTACTCTTATACGATATCTCGGCAACAGCTTATCCGAAACAAAAAAACCGAAGTGTTTTAGATTTGGTATGACAATAGCTACAAAATATACGATTGATATTAATTTTGAACAGTTGTTGTTAATTTCGAGTAACAGAAACTAAAAAAATTGTTTTTTTTTCGCTGTTATTTGTAAAAAATAAAAAAATCAATATTTTAACATGATAATAGTCAATTTTGTGAGTATTTATGGGCAGAATATGTGGTTGAATCATCGTCATTTTTGACTAATTTTTTTTTTTTTCATTAACAATTACTAACACTACTAAAATTATTAATATTTTTTTATTCACTGACGTAAACTATAGCAAAAAATATGCACTTTGAAAATTGTTAACTTATAGTTATCGAAAATATTACTCTATCTGAAAAAGCTGCTCAGATTACTCTCGATGACCAAATCTAGGACTTTCGGGTAGTAAAGTCAATTTAATGTTTTAAAAAAAAATCGCCATTCAACTTTTAGTGAATTTCATTTTTTATGTTAGTAAACTAGATTAATGTATCCGCAGGTAATAAAGCTTACTTAAGAGCCCATACTGAAAAATATATACGCCGGCAAAAAAAGTAGGCTACACATACGTCGCTCATTTAAAATATATACGTTACATACTTTTTTTTTTTCGTGTGTATATATTTTTTTCGTATGAAAGATATTTTAATGCAAAGGAAATAATCGATTAATTTTGGTGTTAATTATTATTTAAGGAAGTATTTTATAAAAACGATAATTTTTACGATAAACGATAAAGAAATTAAACATTAGAAGTATCGTAGGGTAGTGAATAAGCTGGAGGATTTAGCATATTTATTTAAATAATTAAACTAGATTTAATCGATATGGTTTTTGATATCAATAACTATATTAATAGAGAAATATTATTTTCAAGATTTCAAATCAACAATCAAATAGATTCTACAATCAAATTCGGTCGTATGTCCAGTTGAGCGGATGGGTATCAGCTAGTAAAGATAAAATAATAAGGCAAAAATAAAAAACTGAAAGTAAGAAAAAAATTTGTCTTGTTATGAAGTAGCCGTACCCATTTTTGCAGATATATCAGTTCTACATGAATAAAATAATTGAAAAGTTATTAAATTAAACAAATTTAAGGGACATGTAACGTATTGGAAATAAATTTGATCGATTAAATGATAAAATATTTGCATAACAATGATCCGAATATTTTGTAATAAATTGATGGCATATTACCGTATCATGAAATTTTTTTAATTTTATCTTGTATAGTATCATCATTATTGATTCACATTTGTTTACAGGCTATCTAGGTTTGTCATCAAATTTGTATTCCTTCGACACATTTTCAAAGTTTAATGGCGATTTAGGTTATTTAAATATAAAAGCTTACAAAGTAAATTTGATGAAATGAAAAAGACTATCAGAAATTTTAGACTATGTAAAATAAATATTCAAAAAAACTATCGGATAGGTTTCATATGGGTATAGTATCCTAATATAAAATTGAGATGAAATGTATGTGGCATCAAACTATTCGTAACGTGATTGGTCAAATATATCATAAGCATGAAAATATATGCAAACTCTATAGTCAAGCGCGCACTTGCGCGCGAAAATTTGAATTCTAGTAAATATAAAAAGGCCATTTGGCAGCCGAAATGGAAGTAGATTTCATAATGAATAAAAAACTATCGTAAAATGATCCAGGTCTCTGGCATTAATAAATGAAACGTTAAAATTATTGATCTATCGCTGTATTACATATCAAATATTCAATAAAGATAATAAATAATAACAGTAATACTAGATTATTGAATTTATTCTTGTAAAATAAATCCGCTTAACTAAATAGTATTAAATGCTCATTACCTTTCATATTACATAAAACTGGCTTTTTGAATTGTTAAATCTATACACTGCAACACGAATCATCAAAGAACGTCGAGAGCTGAATTTGATTAATAGTGGTAATTTTAATTTTTCATCAATATCATCAACGTAATGGTAAAGTGCTAACTAAATCCGTATAAGATCCACGTGCTTTTTGCATGTTTAAGAACCTCAGAGTTATTAAGCTCCTTAATAATTTAAAGGATTTCTAGATGGATAATAATACTATTGATTCTGATAGAGGGCTAAGTGCTCACCTATTTTGAAATTTATTTATTTAAAAAAAAAGTTCTTTTTACTTCAGTGTAATTGGATCAGAAACCCAAAAAGAATATTGATTATTTTCCCCTTCAAAAATAAAAATTCACCCATGACCGCTGCCAATTATTATTATATAAATAAAAATTTTATAAACGTTAAGAATTTTTTGAGAAGTATCAATGAGTTTACTTGATTTAGAAGAAAAAAAAGTGTAAGATTTTCAAAAAATCGATTTTTTACTTTAAATAAATTTTTTAAATAAAAATAAACTGTGTCGCTACTTTTAGAAGTCAAATATTGTGATTTTGACAAATTGTTTTATAATTATAATCATTATAATAATGAAGAACTTAATTAATAAGTTAGATAAAATATTACTTCAGGGTGTAGTCTAGTTTATCGGCTAGAAAAATAAGCGACTTTTGGAAATTTCTCGTGAGCTTGTTAAGGAAGATATTTTTATAAAAGTTGTTATGGATGATAAGTCAAGTCTTAAATTACAAAAATAACAATTTTTAACTTCCCGCTAAGAAAATTGAAAATTTTCCACTAAAGGGAAGTTATTGATTTCGGTCCGATTTTCGAAAGTCGAGTATTCATCGGATCGTCACGGCTTGAAGTCCCAGAAAGCCATTCTGACTATTCTCACAAAGGTGTCCGGCCGTGTGTGTGTGTAAATAAATTTTTGTCGTACGGTTTCTCAAAAACGAATCAACCGATTAAATTCTACGACACGTCATTCGAAAGGGTTTATCAAAACTTAGATCTGATTAGATTTGAGAGTTAATCCATCGAGCCCATTCCGAAGAAATTTAAAAAAAAAACAAAAAAATTAAATTTTTATGTTTTTCTAGAATAACTTTAAAGCGTACGGAAAAATTATAATAAAATCATGTATACGTTTTTGTGCTTAAAAAACTGCGTCTAATGCATTTTCGAAAATCAAAATCAAACGACGCATTCAAAAGTAATAGATGTTTAAAAATTCACAAAATTTTGTTTTTCGGTATTTTTATATCTTCGAGATTTCTCAACCAATCGATATAAACCTGTACATTTTCTTTTTGTACTTTAAAAACTGCGTCGAATGCTTTTTTAAAAAAGAAAATCGAACGACGCATTCAAAAGTTATAGTTTTTCAATACATACATTTCGAGCTCTTCGTGAAAAACGTTTCTTTGAGCTTGAAAAGCTCAAATATTAATCGAAAAACAAATTTTAACGCGCTTCAAATTCAAACTTAGCGGGAAGTTCTAGGGTTGGCCTGCGTGGTCAACCAATTTCCAAATTTTTTTACAAAAAATTCGCACACAAACGGAACGCCATAATTTGGAGGCAGGTCGGCCCCTACACGATATCTCGGCAATGGCTTATCCGAAACAAAAAAACCGTAGTGTTTTAGATTTTGTAAGACAATAACTACAAAATGGACGATTGATATTAATTTAGAACAAATTTTAACTTTGAGTAACAAAAACCAAAAAAATTGCTTTCTTTCCGCTGTTATTTGTAAAAAAAAAAAAAAAAAAAAGTAGTAAAAATCAATATTATAACATGATAATAGTCGATTTTGTGAGTATTTATGTGGAGAATATGTGATCGAAGTTTCAGAAGAATCGTTCCACAGGTTTCGAAGAAATCGTTTTGGCCGTCTGTGAAAATGTCGTTTCGAGAAAAATGCGTTTTAAGTTTCTTCAAATGAAAAATTATAAAAAATCTTGCTAAAATATAATCTGCAAGCCTTCGCCTGAAACAGTTAAAACATCCCCGGGAAGTTTTAGATACACATTCATTCAAAAAATGTAAAAACAAAAATCGAATTTTCGAAAGTGACCATCTAAACTACCCTTAAATTCGTTCGAAACTAAAGAAATTCTCATAATTTATAAAAAAAAAAAAAAATTGATACGCAAAAAGCTATTAAATAAATGGGTACATGCAAGTTTTGAAATTTATAAATTTAAACTGGAGATACATGGCAATACTCTAAACATTTTTTTTTTCAACGTGTCCTATACGTAAAACGAAAGGAGAACATCGATTAATTTCAACTTAAACCTCAGGTAGATATAAATCAATATTCGATACTTTAACTTTTCTTACTTTCTTTACTGCCATAAACCATTTCACACTTTTGAGGATTTAGACTTTAGCAATATATTTCTTGTAGCAGATGGTAAATTTTTTTACCTCTGCACATTTTGTTAAAATAAAACCAGATAGAGACAAATCTACATGAAGTTGAAGACATTCGTTTGAACATTATGACCAATCAATTTTAAATCTTCGTTATTTATTGGTAATCAAGACTAAATGATTCGCTCAGGTGGATTATCCATTTACAAAACTTTACCTAAATTCACAGAACAACCAACAACCCGTAAAAAGTAGACTCTCTTTTATTAACTATATCGCTTCTAAACTGTCTAAAATGTCCAGAGTACTTTTTTCTCTGCAATCGTGCTCTTTGTAAGTTACATGCGGTCTGACAAAGCTTTCAACTTGGGAGTTATACACCCGATGGTTGTGTTTGTAATGCAGTATGTTCTTGCACTTTTATTGCTGTATGAACATAAACTGATGAAGACCTGGATTTCCTTGTAGAATGACTTATAAAGAAGTTACTTAAGATAACAACCGCACTCAATTTTTTGATAGCTACTGTTTCACCTTTGAACTATACTGGTAGAAAAACTATCTTGATTCAAAGAATATAGACTAAATTTATCCGCCATGGCAAAAAGACTTTTACATTTTACCCTTTCATCGCCCATCAGTAGACTGATTAATGCTTGTAATTATAATGTGCACCAAGACAGTTCAATTGACTTACTTGACTACACATCACATATTATCGCCAATGCCTTTGAGTCTCTTCTATTGAATTTGAAACAAATAGCATAAAATACTCTACACGGAAAGAACAAGATCACACTGGATAACATTCAAGACTATACTCAGTGACATCTGTAGTGAAAAAATTTTTTTAGATAGTAGTTAGTATAATCCAGATTATACTGGGGGATATCTGGATAATACTCATTGTAATCTCCCATTTCCCCAATTAAAATCTCAGATTATACCTCATAAGATTTCACTGGATATAATCCGAGATTGTATCCTGTAGAATCTTGGATTATACCCAATGATATCTCCGCGATTTTTTTTCTAGCGCCTGCGCACTTAGAATTATCATATGACTATGAATAGGTTAGATCTTATTGTCACAAGTCTAAACATAAAGTATACGTCTTGTACACTATTTTTACATACCTTGTAATTTTCATAATTATGACGACTGTAAAACATATTGTTACAGAGCACAAAATATGAATGTTTACATACTAATGAATGTACCGATTATATCTTTTTAATGTTTAATATACTGATCATCTATATATATATATATAAAAGAAAGTCGTGTTAGTTACACTATTTATAACTCAAGAACGGCTGAAACTATCGGGATAGGACTGCTACCATTCGACGTAGAATTTTTCGTAGATGGTTATAAGCTACTTATTTATTTAATTTTATCAAACCTTTCTCATTTTTCTTACGATTTAGTTTTATATACGTTTTCCCCCTAATAAAAACAAAAGACTCTCATTTCTCATTCATTTGTTTTTAATACGATTTTCTTTTGTTTTTATTAGATAACCTTTATAATATGACCTGGATTTCCTTGTAGAATGACTTATAAAGAAGTTACTTAAGATAACAACCGCACTCAATTTTTTGATAGCTACTGTTTCACCTTTGAACTATACTGGTAGAAAAACTATCTTGATTCAAAGAATATAGACTAAATTTATCCGCCATGGCAAAAAGACTTTTACATTTTACCCTTTCATCGCCCATCAGTAGACTGATTAATGCTTGTAATTATAATGTGCACCAAGACAGTTCAATTGACTTACTTGACTACACATCACATATTATCGCCAATGCCTTTGAGTCTCTTCTATTGAATTTGAAACAAATAGCATAAAATACTCTACACGGAAAGAACAAGATCACACTGGATAACATTCAAGACTATACTCAGTGACATCTGTAGTGAAAAAATTTTTTTAGATAGTAGTTAGTATAATCCAGATTATACTGGGGGATATCTGGATAATACTCATTGTAATCTCCCATTTCCCCAATTAAAATCTCAGATTATACCTCATAAGATTTCACTGGATATAATCCGAGATTGTATCCTGTAGAATCTTGGATTATACCCAATGATATCTCCGCGATTTTTTTTCTAGCGCCTGCGCACTTAGAATTATCATATGACTATGAATAGGTTAGATCTTATTGTCACAAGTCTAAACATAAAGTATACGTCTTGTACACTATTTTTACATACCTTGTAATTTTCATAATTATGACGACTGTAAAACATATTGTTACAGAGCACAAAATATGAATGTTTACATACTAATGAATGTACCGATTATATCTTTTTAATGTTTAATATACTGATCATCTATATATATATATATAAAAGAAAGTCGTGTTAGTTACACTATTTATAACTCAAGAACGGCTGAAACTATCGGGATAGGACTGCTACCATTCGACGTAGAATTTTTCGTAGATGGTTATAAGCTACTTATTTATTTAATTTTATCAAACCTTTCTCATTTTTCTTACGATTTAGTTTTATATACGTTTTCCCCCTAATAAAAACAAAAGACTCTCATTTCTCATTCATTTGTTTTTAATACGATTTTCTTTTGTTTTTATTAGATAACCTTTATAATATTTGATTAATTTAACGTCATTTAAAAAAAGTTTAAGAAAGAAGCTAATTATGTCTGGTGAACTAAGTGTTGAAAATTTATATTTATATGCTGATCGTGTGTTTGGTGATGATAATTGGTTCCATAAAATTAAATAGTTAGATTTCTACGAAATCTACTAAAAATATTGTCGTTTATAAACTAGGACTTTTTGAAACATGAAATTTAGGCCATGTCTATTAAGTGTTTCAATAACGTTCATTAAAAATTTCCATACAACAAACGTCTCTTTAGCAGCGGGGAAAAAGTCACTGTAAAGTTTCCAAAACTTAACATTACATGTAGTAATTCAGTCAACGGACTAAGAATTTTACATTCATGTTATTTTTTGGTGATTACATAATTTCCGAATTGTTCTAATCACAGGATCACGGGAATATAACAGATTAAATTGAATGCATTTTCCAAACACTAAATATGTGAAAAATAAATTTGGCTACTTATTTAAATAGAATTCGTAAAAAACATGTTAAATTCATTTTCTATAAAAATTTGATGTTACTGAGAAAATTTTCAATAACAGAAAAATTCTTCGTACTTGAAGCTAGACAGATTTCAACTTCACTTATAAGACTTGCAATGACTTGAAGTCTAGATCTAAAAATGCAATTCTATAAAGCGCTCAGCGAAGCGAGCGGGTAACAGCTAGTTGACTATAATTCACAAATTATAAACAGCACTTCTCGCGCAGGCGCTAGAAAGAAAATCGCGCAGATATCATTGGGTATAATCCAAGATTCTACCGAGTATAATCCAAATTCAACAAGATACAATCTTGGATTACTTCCAGTAGAATTTTAAACGGTACTATAGAATTTAATATGCGGGTGCAAGCACGCGCCTGAATGTAGAGTTTGCATATATTTTCATGCTTATGATATATTCGACCAATCACATCACGAATAAATTGATGCCACATACATTTCATCTCAATTTTATGTTCAGATAATCTGAGATTTTACTATAAATCTATGATAAATATAATGTTATTACAATAGCTAGCAGCATTTACAATTTAGCTTACTGATTGAAGGTATGTTTTCATCGACACATTTTTGTAACCTTGTAATTGACCATAGAGCTGTTGGGTTTATCAATAAAGAAATAAATAAATCTAAAAAAATGTATTTTGAAGACAACCAGCTGACACGCTTCAAGAATTTCTTGCATTGAATTTTGTCATCTTGGCTCAGGAGACAAATATCTTTGATTGACAACTATCACTTGATTCAATATCATATTATCTATGATCAATACAATCAAATTCTTCATCCAAGAATGTTTCTCGAAGACTAAAAATAATTTTGCTATCTTCTAAGAACTTTATGGTTTCGCTTAAAAAGTTAGTTTCTTTATTTAAAATAATAGAAAAATCTTTTAACAAAAGGAATGTTGACTTCGAAAATTTCTAAAACGTATTTGAGACTTTTTTATACACAGAAAAAAAAATTGACGAAGAAAAAAAAATCTAAAAACATAAAAATTAACAGTAAAACTGCGTTTTGAAGCGTAGATGAAGATCTGAAGATAATATTTAAATTTCAAGGAGCTTGAAGCAAAAAACAAACAAACCTGCACATAAGGGCGAGAGCCTGCTGTCTCTGCACTTGATTCCGTTGATTAGCCATTTACTGTAACACAAAGGACCACAAGCCTTCTATTGATTTCCCTCCCCATTTTTAAAAAATTTCATCTTACAATTATAAAACTACCTTGTTTAAAAATCCCAATTGAAGTTCATCGAATGATCAAGCTTCCAAGTGCAATTAATTCACTTGTATATTTTATAGAGATTGAAATTCATGAACAGTCATTTAAATTTATATTTTGGTCATTTAAATTACGTCAACTGTTTTTTTTTTTTTTTTCTACCAGGTTTGTCTCGCTCACATCTCATGTATTTTCCCTTAAAGTACTAGTTGTCAATAATAAAATTAAATGTCGATACAGCTCAGCTGTTCATTTTATCTAAACTGGTCAATATTTGGAGCCTTGACTCTATTTATGGAAAAAAAAAAAGGAATATTACCTGAAAATCTCCAAATAAAAAGTTGGTTTGGTAAGATGTGAAGCCTTGTTGCCAGGAAACTGTTGTTATTGCAGCGTTGCCTAGCAACGGTTGCTATGGGAGTTTCTAGGGGAGAGCTTGTAATGGGGTTTCTATGAAGATTTCTATGGGATTTTAATTAAGGTTGGTATGGGGTTTTTATTGGGTTATCTATGGGGGGAGGGGGGGGGGGGAATAGTAAATATTATAAGGGTAGTAAGCGCTAGAGATTATATTCATTAATTTGATTGTATTAATTTTATTTGTTATTAAGGGGTTACATGGGTTTCGTAGGGGAAAAAAAGGCCTATTTTCAATAATTTTTTTTCTATATAAAAAATTATTTATTTAATTCAAACTTTTTTCTGTCTTCAAGATACACATTTGAAGAATAATTTCTGAGATTTTCGAGAAAAAAAAATTAAAACACCGCCATTAATCGCGTTTTTCTCGAAACTGTGTTTTTAAAGTCGATTGTCAAAAGTTCTCAGAAACTACTCAACAGATCTTGATGAAATTTTACACAGGTGTTCGAGATACAATTTACTCGTGCTTGTATGGAGGAATTTTTTTTTTTCAATTACAACTATTTAAAAAAAAAAAAAAAGTCGGAGCAAATTTGACCGAAATTATCATCGTTTTGGAAAAAGGTCTGCCAAAATTCCAATTTTTACTTTTTTTTTTTTGCTCCATTTAAGCACGAGTTTATGGTCTTAACTAAAATACGTATTTTTAGTAGATTTCATATAAATCTAACTATTGCAATGGTCCTCATGACAAAACTTTTGAAAAATTTTGCTATATTCCGACATAACTCGACGAGCTGAGTCAGAAAATACATATGGTTCAAAAGTTTATATGTGTATGTATATATATATATATATATATATATATATATATTTATATATATATATATATATATATATACGATATAACGCCGCTTGTCACCACGATAGCGTCGCCAATTTACAATGGATCTTTATCAAACTCAACATACTTATTCTACAGATAGATACCGAGGTCAAGTTCGAAGATGAGCTTAATCGGTCAAGTAATTTAGAAATGCCATGATTTCAAAATTTTCAAAATCATAAAAATTAACATTTCTCCATTTTCGTCCTTCAATAACTTTTAAATGGGATAATTTATCGAATTTCTGTAAATTGCATCTGAAAGCTCTTTAAATAAGCTTCAATTTGAGTACCATATCATATGTGTAGTCCCAAAATTATGTCCTATTCCGCTATGCCAATTATGAAATTTGCTATTGCTATTTATGATGAAATCTACTTCCATTTCGACTGCCGAATGGTCTTTTTTTTTTTTTTCATTTTAAATGATCCTGTCAGGAGTTATGCTGACAACTCGGACGCACCTTTTTTTCGAGGGGTCACCGGAAATGACGTCACTATGGCAGAGTTTTAATTTTTTTTTTTTTGAAAATCTTAGAAATTATTCTTAAAATGTGTATCTTTAAGACAGAAAAAAGTCTGAATTAAATAAATAGTTTTTTATATAGAAAAAAAATTATTGAAAATAGGCCTTTTTTCCCCTCCGAAACCCATGTAACCCCTTAACTTCACGGATAGGTTTACTTTTTTTTTCTTTACATATTTTGTATCATTAATTGTGTATTTAATAATTATATATCAGTATAAAAATGGACAGAGAAAGATGGCCGTGGATTATTATGAAAGAAGAAATGAGAGGTTTACTAAACGGAAGAGCAACAAAATGGGGTAAAGAAGTGAAAAAAATATTAGAAAAAATGGGTTGTGAGGAAGTAGTCAGGATGATATATAAAGAGCAGGAAATAGAAGAAATAGAAACAAAACTGGACGAAGGGATAATGAGAATAAAAGAAGAAGCAAAAAAAGAAGACGAGGAGGCGATAGAGAAATCATCATACTGCAAATTATATAAGAAAATAAAAATAGACAAAGATAAAAATTACTATTGGGGAAAAGATGAAATAAGTGGGGAAGATAAGGAAACATGGGCGAGGGTACGATGTGGGAACATAGGAAGAGGGGGAAAGAAAGGATTTAAGGATTGGAGATGCAGAGTATGTGAGGGGGAAGAAGAAACCCTGATGCATATAATGAAATGTGAAGAAATATATGAAAAAGTTGGAGAAGAAGGAAAGAGTTTTTTAAATGAATGGAAAAATTTAGAAAATGAAGAGGTTGAAGAAAGATTAATAGAAGTACTAAAGGGAAGAATAGACGGGAGAGCATGCACGGTCTTCAGAAAAATTGAAGAGATCCTAAGGGAAAAAACGGGATTGCGGAATTTGGGGCAGGAGGGTCACCAGAACAACGACGTGCAAACAAGAGGAAAAAAGAAAAGAAAAGAAAAATAGAAAGATCAAATGGAAAGAGAAATAATATATACAATTAACATACAATGACAATATATGTAAAAATTTTGTAAGAGACGAAAGTCGTGCAAATAAAACTATTTATTATTATTAATTATATATCAGTGTTAGTGTACCAATTATTTGTGTGTAATTTTTATTTTAATGTGATATAATAATTGATTTAATGTCATCTAAGTTTAATATTTAGATAAACCAGAGGAGAGAAGTCAATTCAGTTGGTTTAAAAATTTGACACAAATTTTCAGCACAGATATGTTACAAAATTAGATAGCATAAACAAAATTTCTCTAATGATAGTTCAGCAGATGTTGATTAGTAGCAATGTAAGAATAACTACTCGACATGACAAAAAATGGCTGCTGACAGAAGATATGAACTCGCTTTGAAGTCGAGCCGACAAAAAAATCATGTGTCTTTTTGTGGGGTAGAACTTTGTAAATTCAACTTACATTTTTTCCGTCTCTCCAAAGTCCTCTCCACAAACATACATAGAGGTTTGATAAATAATGCAAGCAAAGATTTTTTTTTGCTTCTGAGCTCTTTTCTTCAGTATCTCCTATATCTAACTATACTTGCAACTCTGTAATCACAGTCAAGTTTTTTTAAAAACACATCACTGGAAGTTACTTTTTTTAAAATAACAATCCACTAAAATAATTGGAGAATTTAATTAAGTAGACTTAACTTGATCCTTAGCTTTGATTCTAGCCAGAAAATAAAGCTTCTTAAACCCGGATCTTTATAAATCTATAAGAATAGAATCTCTTAGCTTTCTTACATATCCACTTTGTCTATTTTTAATGGCCGATAAAGCATATGAATTTTCTGAAGCTTACAATCTTATTTTTAATCGAAGTTAATTTTACTTTACTTGAAGAAATATCAAATATTATTTAAATTATGAAAGATGTTACTTGAAGCTATCTAATTTACGCCTATGTTTTCATAGTACTTATAATCCAGAATGTCAAGATAACTGAAACTTCAAAACAAATGAAAATGATACGAACAGTAACTTCAATTGTGTAAAATAAAAAAAAAACTAATTAGAATAATTAATTCAAGTTTTTATCAAGTAAGCAAGGATGCAGAAACGTTAGATTGATGGACTCCGAAGAAATAGTTTGTCTACTTTGGTGAAAATGACTAAGGACTTTTCGTAATAATAGCCACATCATTATGTAGTGAGCTATTATTTTTCACATTAACCCTTAGCAAGCAACTTACTTTGGTATCAAATTGCTAGCAATATGTGACCCGAGTTGAAAATCGTTAATTGCAACAAATTAATTAATATTTTGTTTTAAAACTTGTTTTTTAAAAGATATAAAATAAAATAGGCAGTAATAATTAATTCTACGTTTAAAGTAGAGAAGAAATTAAAAAACTGCGACAAAAACGAAAAAATGACTTCTTTAAGTTCTTCTTGTCAACTTTAGCTATTACTGGAATGAAAATGAATAACTTACCCAAGTTAGTTTGTGACATTTTCAAATAGGTAGATAAAAAAAAAAAATAAAAAATCCTAAATTGTACGTCTGTGCATTTTTCGAATTTAAAATAGAGAAGCACAAAAAATCGACATTTTTTTTCTTCGAGTTTTATGTGAAGATCTATCAGTTTACACAGTAGTTTAAATAACAAATATTTATTTGAAATCTTTGAAAGTTTTAAAAAAATTTTTTGTCGACCAGTTTTATAGTTAGTTGAATTATAACGTCACACAAGTATAAAAAAAGTTTGGAAAATCCAAATATGCATACCTTAAGCGCTCATGTTTTACATAAATTTAAATATTTGTTTATTTATTTTTAATTTCTCGAGTACAGTAATTATATATGATGCAAATAAAACGCCCTCTTATGTTCCGTTATATCAACTACTTACAAGTCGATACGCATACATACGTTGTTTCAGTCGCAGAGTCACTGTGAGAACTCTGTTTACCAAAAAAATAAACATATGACCGACTAAAATGGAAAAATTTCAGTGTGAATGCCAATCAAAATGTTTTAATTACAACTAAACGAAGGAATATCAAGCTTTGATATTGAATTGGGTTCTTCATTAAAGTTTAATGACAGGGCTGAAAAAAAAATGAGTCCTAAAATTGTATACATTTTTAGTTATCTTGATCACGCAACTATATTTTGACAGTTATTTCCACTATAAGTTTTAAAAAACGGGTTTTTTCACTAAAATTGATAATTGATTCACCTGAGCAGTGTATTTAATTAGTTCAGTAATTATTCCTCTTGCCATCAGTGTATTTTTTTCAAACATTTGTACGAGGATTATGGATTAAAAATATAATTTTTCTTGACGAGATAAAAAACTTGATTTTTAGGCTCCAGTAGAGCTATGCCTTGTCGCGATCGCGCTTAAGGCAGATCGAGTGTGATAGGCATATCATAAGAAAATTATGAAATTTTTTCTATTGAAAGATAAATATATTAATAATTCACCACCAAAATTTCAGATTATTGAACCGCATCGTTTTTGAGTAACTAATTTTCAAAATTGCATCTTTTATACGCAGAAGTATGGAGATATGGTAAAGTTAGTATGAAATTATTTGGCCCACTCGAGTGGTAAGGAAGATTTCATACTAACTTTATCATCTCTCCATACGCTCTACGTGTAAAAGATGCAATTTCGAAAATTTTGGTGGTGAATTATTAATATATTTATCTTTCGAATCGAAAGTTTCGACAGAAAAAATTTCATAATTTTCTTATGATATGCCTATCACGCTCGAATTACCTTAAGGCATCCAATATAGATTTCTGAGCGTTTTTTTTTTTGTCGTTACTCGAACTATGGGTTAGTTGAAGTAACTACTGATAAATAGTTGTATGAACTATATTTTAATAAATATAATTCTGTTATCGTGTCAAACAAAATATTATTAGGTGTGTGAAAGGTTGTTATGGACGATGTCTTAATGTCCGGATTATTTTTTCTGTTTCCTGAGTTAAGGAGGTCCTTTCGCCGCCAATGTAAAATAAAAAATATTAGATTATGAGTAAATTCAATTTTTTTTCTAATAGTTAAGGTCCTTATTTATCTAATAGTGAGGTTTAAATTATACTTTACCGGACAAATTTTTGAAAAAATAAAATTTTTAAATGTTAGTATTTGTTCAGAGTCTTACGAGAAAGTCAGACGTTTGCAGTATTTCTCGAATTATACTATCAGTCATAGATTAGATGAAGTAAAAAAAAACTAAAAATTAAATTTTCGAAATATTCAGGTTTCTTTTTTTACAATAAAATATATCAGTTACCGAGATATTTATTGAGAAATTAATAATTAAAAATCACAAAAAATTCTCAAGCAACCTACGTTAAAATGGAGTCAAAAAATTTGGCAACGTTGCGTAGCGCGCGAACTTCAGACCATTCAATAAATTCAAACTAATTCATTTATTTATTTACACTGACTGCAAAAACTTAAACGTATTTAAGGTTATATTGTGCAAATGAAAATGTAAACAACCGAAGGACAGCGTTGCCAAATCACGGACAGGTTAATAGCA
>CAJNRD030001116.1:8258107-8276496 GCA_905319865.3 Cotesia congregata
TGTGTGTGTGTGTGTGTGTGTGTGTGTGTGTGTGTGTGTGTGTGTAAACCTCTTGTAACTTTTGAACAACTTGATGAGTGTAACATCGGGATGAGCTTATATCTTTATAAATGTCCATAGTTCACAAGATACGGGGTCATTTTTAAGTATGTATCTAGAGATAGAGTATTTTCGAATGCAGCCTAAATACTTATCATCATAAATTGACTATTGGTGAGAATAATATAGAACCATGAAAAGGCACAATTCCAAGTCAAGATTTTTCCAACGATACCAAATTTAATTATAAAAACCCATTTTATCATATAAATACACTGGGCACAAAATTTTTCTTATTCTCTCAATAATATAGATAATTTGTATAAAAACAAAGTAAAATCAAATTAAACTAGGAAATTAATATAGAAAATGAGAATTTAAAATATAGAATTTTAATATCGTCGATTCAAATAATAACTCAGCATAATAATTCTGTGAATTGCACTCACTTTATCCTTACCATAATCTTTAATGTATTAAATTTAAATTTGTTATTTATTAGACGTCATTTTAATTATCAAGATTCAATAAGTAATTGATTTGTTGTAAAAATTAAAAAAATGTCAGCTAATTTTAGTATTATACATTTTTCAATTTTTTATGGCCAAAAATACGGTGCCCACCTTCCAAACAATTAAAAAAATAAATTTGATATAAAACATACCTGAGGAACATAATCTTTGTTGAAGGTTTGCTCCAGCAATTCCCTTAACACATCAATCTGGCCAATAAATTTTTCTCCTAGCAAATTATGTGCTATTTCATGAACTTCATTCACTGTTTTATGACAAAAGTTATTATACACAGCTAAAACACTGGATTTATCATCAGCTTGATTAACATGAGCTATCATCCTTGCTAAAAGCATAATTGTAGCTGTCTCAGGTGGGTAATGCATTTGCTTCCACGTTTCCTTTAATTTTTCCAACGGATGACCTTCCTTATTTCCGCGCGTTTGGCTACATAGAATTCGGTGATACTTACTAAACGCTTCTTTTAAACATTCATTGCTACAAAATTTAATACCACACTCTGGACATTCAGCGAACAATTCTTTTTTTATTTCGCAATATTCTGGATAAGGTAAAACTAGATTTTTTTTTCCAGTTAAACGACGTACATTTTCTTCGGCATTTTCTAATGGATACATACAATTGTCACATGCCAGATAACCATAATCAGCGTTCCAGGAAAACTGACAACAAACTACTGGTTTTTCTTCAAAAATTATCTCGTCTTCTTTAAAAGCGCGTAACGCAAATATTCCTTTACCCTAAAAAGTAAAATTATTAGTCTGGTTAATTTTTGTCTATTTTATTTAATTTTTTATTTATTATAAAATGATTGAATCAATTACCTTCTCCTCATTAATAACACGAACTTGAAAATTTTGCTCGTCCATAATTAAAAATTATAATTTACTTTGACTTTTATTTTATAGCATAAATTAACAAACAAATAAACTTTGTTTTTTTAAATTATTAATTATTGCAACGTGCTACTGAAATTGCATTGGTTGTAAAAATACAAGAATGTATAAACAGAAACTAAAAAAAAAACAAAATAAGCTTTAAAGAATTTCATAGCAAGGTCATCTATTGGTTGCGTTCAATATCATAGAAAATTTTATTGTACATTACCATCATATGGTTGAATAAAATTATATTATTTAAATTTAAAAATTTTATATTTATAGATTTTTTAGCGAAATAAAAATTTGCAGAAATAAAAAGAATTGTTTGTAAATTTTAGGGGAAAAAAAAAACACTGAAAAGATTTTAATTTTTGTAGATTAACATTTCTTTAAAAGTTTTGGATTATCACTATTTGATATGACACAATATAATTTTTTAATGGAAATTAAATAAGCTGACATACTTGAAAATTTTTATAATTTTTTTTTTATTAAAAAAAATTAAAAGAAATAATTTAACACGGAGAAAATTTGAAAAATTATAAGTGCAATTTAAAAAAAATTTTTTTTTACTTATAATTTTTATTGTTTACTTACAGCAAACTTTTTATTGATCATTTTTTTGAAATTGCAAGTAATTACTAAAAAATTAACTTATAAAGAAAAAATATTAGTTTGATATACATAATTATGTAAGTTTAAGAATTGAGAAATATAGTTATTCTCTCCTCTATTAAAACGCATGACAATTATTTTTAAAAAATTTAATTTATCATCTTTCAGGGGTTCTAAAGATTAAATTTATAAATAAATTTTTCTTGGTGTAATTTATTTATTAAAAAAATTCTAAAATTTATCAGATGTCCCTCAAAATCAATATTATAAAAATTAACAGATGTTAGTTAAATTTCTAGTTGTGGAATTTTTTTATTAAAATTTTTTCATCAATAATTTAGTTTTCATAAAAATCCATGAAATTGACAGGTGTCTGTTAATTTCAGTACCCCAAGCGGCACAAAAAATTTTTTGATTATATTTTGTTGAATTTAAGTTGACAATTATTAATTTTTGACTTCTTGTTAAATAAGATTTACCAAAAAGTCAACAGTTTTTTATATAACGCTTGGAATCATGATAAATTATTAAAAAACTATGTGATTTTTTAAAATAATTTTCTTGAATCAATTTATATTTTAAGTAAAATTATAAAAATCATAGTGTGTCTTAATTTCAATATAATCATGTTTGACTCATTAATTAAAAGGGAAATAACAATTTTTTTAACAGTAAAATTAATATTCCAAGTAATTTACGTCCGCCATTTTTATTCTTATTGCGAACAAGCTTAAGGCGGACACTTAATGCTGCGATTGGCGTTTGGTGTATTGATCGTCCAATAGCGTGTGGATGAATTTTGCTAAAATCCGCTATGAAAATTATCCTTTAACTACAGCCAGAAGTATTTTGCTACAGTGCATTTTACGACTTCCGTAAAGAAAAAGAACCAATAACGTATTTGTCGCTGTTTATCACTTTCAGACCAGACTCAGCACTTAAAGAGAGTTTACCACTAAAGAGAGACATTGTCACGTTAATCCAACTTTTGTGTGCTGTTAAATCTAGTTATAAAAATTATAGATACTGATTGACTAATTAAAAAGTATATAATTACCTACTTGAGTGATTTACTTTGAATTTGTTGTAAAATGAATGGTACAATTACAATGGTAAGTGGATTGAAAAAATTACATTATTCTGCCGCCATTTATATATGTATAAGTTTATACTTTGGTGTGTATGTGTAAATTTCGTATAAATATTGATTTTATTAGTGGTATTGATATTGATGAAAATTGAAACAGAAAAAAATATTAGTGAATTAATTATTTAATAAAAATATAATTATTTTTTTAAAGAATAAATTATTAAGAAAATTAAATTTTTTTAGGCTTCATCAAACCAAAACATTTCGGAACCACCAATGAAGAAAGCTCGTATAGAAGGTATTTTGCCATCATAATAATTAACTACTGATCTAAGATATTAAGCTAAATAAATAGAGTGATTGTATATTACGCATTGCAGTGCGTAATAAAAAGCTTTTTTTTTATATACATAAATGTAAACCATAATTTAATTAGGGAGCAAACGAGGAATTTGTTTTAAAAAGTGAAAAAAAAAATTATACATAAAAAAAATGTATAAGTTAGTGAAAAATCAAATTATATTAGGTTATAATTTATTTGGTTATAAAAGGTATACAAAAACAAAAAAAAAAAGGATTTAAGATGGCCGTTAATAAAACTAATGTATGGTTATCCTTCTGTTCTGAGATGTTACAGCAGGGAGACAGTACAGAATCTGTGGCCTTCATCTGAGCTGTGATCATGAGCGTGCGCCAAACGAATGAAACAGAAACGCTACAATTCGAACTGAAATGAATATGAGTTTATAACAAACTCCTACTGACACAGCAGTCTTTATGTCGAGTACCAAAAATTCGCTCGATTTATTTATTTTAGATAGGTCAGCATTTAGGGTAGTCTAAATTCTACAGATAAACTTCTGATTATAAATTTCTTCTCAGCATAAATATTTATGTTGAGTAAAATTTTGTAAATTTTGATTACACGGAAAAAAGTAAATTGTAATAAATAATAGTCGATTCATAATAAGTAATGATCAACTGGAAAAAATTGCCATTTCAAACAGTAAAATCGTGATTTTAATAATCACTTTATAATATTTATCATTTAAATGCTACAATTTATTATTTACATGAAAGAAAATACTATTTCAAACAGTATTATTCGCTATGTAATAGTCAAAAATGTTAAAGTATAATAATTAAGAATTTAGACTTTGATATTTATTATTTCGTAATCAAACTATAATTATTGATTTGTTTGAACTGGTAAAATATATATTTTAATTTAAAAGTAGAATTTTTACGGTTTCAAATGCTGAATTCTCCGAGTGTGAGACCTTCCCCTTCTTCTCATAGTATAAATTATATGGATGATTCTCTGTAAAGACGTCTTAAATCTGTACAAAATTGTCCGACCAAATTATTTTTGATTTTATTAGAAAAAAAATTAACAAGGGCTACAAAACTATCAGCTTAATCATAATAAATAAACAGTCGATTTAATTTTTGCTTTTTCGATATTTGTGTATCTTTTACTATATAACATGACAGGGGACTTTTTTTTTTTTTATCAAATTAAGAAAAATCAAGCAAACTATTTCAATGCATTCAACTTTTCAAGTTCTCAATGAATGTTTACATTAATTAGAATAATATTAAGACTTATGGATCTAATTTTATAAATAAAAATAGTTGCCAGGGGACTGAGTTTTGAAGTGGCCCAGACATATATGTCCAGCACAAACAGTGCTTTAACACTAAAGAAAATGGCGATAAAGCGCTAACAGCCCTATGGTTATTAACTCAAGGTTAGTTAGGTCCTTATAAACCTTACAAAAGGTAAAATAACACGCTGGATTTTTTTTTTGGCTTTGAACTTCTGACAGGGGACTGTTCTTAAAATGCCTGGGAGAAACTTTGGTTTAATGAATTTAATGAAACAAATTAATTTTCGGTACTTTTTATTGAAGAAGATTGTTAGTTAACTAATTAAGTTTATAAACATTATGACCCAAATTATATATTATGGACGAATAATTTAAAATTTAATTTTAAAGTTTTAATTTTGGGAATGGGACAGCCCAGGGGACTGTTATTTCGGTGGTTTACGAATTTATACCAAAAAAACTAAAATTTATTTCATTTTTGTTTTCAATGCTCCAAATAGAAATGTTTTTTTACATTCGTAATAAATTTGTTTTAGTAACAAAATAAAAATTTTTCTAATAAAAAAATGCCTGGGACAGCAAAAAACATCCTTACAAAGAATCACCCGTATATTGAAACGGCAATATTTACTGTTTGAAACTGTAATTTTTTAAGATGACAAAGTCGTTTATAGTGACCGCTAGTAATCACTCATTTTCGATATTAAATTATAAATTGCGGCTTATACACTTTTTACATTAACTTTTGTAATATTTATATTTTTGCCACCCGGTGTCCACTGTACTGTTTAAAACTATAAAAATTAACCGGAATCCGAGTGAATTTTACAGTTTACTTTTTTCCGTGTACAGATTTTTTTTTTAAATTTTATTTATTAATTTTAGTTTTTTTTTTTTTTTATTTATTTATAAAATTAGAAATTTATAATCAGTAGTATCTTTTGCGAAAAAAATAAAATAATGTATTATATAAAATGTTTAATTTTAAAATAAATAAAACAGGTAAGTTTTGATCAAAGAAATTGCATAATCTGAAGTACAAAAATAAAAATAAGGGATTAGCTTCGTTGATTAGGGTTTAATAAAGGCAAAAAATAATAATTTGGCGCAGAAAGTGCACTGAGCGTATCCTCCTTTGCTTTGTGCTTACAGATTTCTGAGTTGCAACAAGTCTTGGATTATTTGTGTACATCAAATCATTGCTCAACCCCCAATGAACGGTTAGGCGTTGAAAATAAAAGACTTCAACTTAAAGACTTTAATTATATCCATTTAAAATAATTAGAGGCTAATTGAACAGATATCAATCAAAAATACGTTTTGAGCGTGTGTCTGATTTCTGTTCCAGAGACTAATCATCGTGAATTATCGTGAAAATTGCATTGTTACCAATCAAGCTTTGTGTGATGTCAATAATGAAAATTTTATCAAGAATAATTAAATTAACAATTAAATAATTAAATTACGGCTTATTATCATCGACTGTCATTAAGTTTAATTCTATTCATTTGAATAAATTTTCATTCTAAAAGTTTGTCTTTTACTTCGTATCTGACATGGACTTATAGAAACATAAAACATTATTTTAAAGAAATAATATTTTTATTTGTAATTCATAATTTTCTTTTGATTATTTTAATATCTTTAAACTTTCAGTACTGAGGAGTGATCCTGTCTATTGGGAGCTGCTGCATGGCGATGTTACTTAATTACACGTCCTTTTTTTTTTATTTCAATTTATTTTTTTGATTTCAAAGTAAAGAAAATTTCTCATTCTAAATAGAAAAAAAAATTTTTTTTAATTCGAGATAAATCAATACTCATTAATTTTTTGTTTTATAATTTAATTTTGTTCAATTGTAATTCATCAAAGTTAATTTAGAGTTTCTTTTTGAAAAATTATTTCATTCATTTTTAAATTACTATCAAACTATTTTAGATAATCTTTACCATTATTGCAAACAGAAAAATTTCGTATTTTTAAATATTTTAAATTATCAAAATGATATTTTTTTAAGTTATGGTAAAGGTCTAAAATACCTAGATAAGATATATTACAATCAGTGCCATCTAATTTGATATTTTTTCGTAGGGAATGCATCGGACTTCTTGCCAGGACCGATTTATGACCTTAATCAAACGGGGCAGGTGGTTGGTGGTGAGTAATATTTTTAAATCAACAAATATTTAATTTAAAAATTATTTTCAAAAATTAATTTTATTTTTTATAATTAAAAATTGAATGAAATTAACTATGTAAATTTTTACGCTTTTACGTGATGACATTAATAGAAAAAAGTGAATTTTATTGTTGAGACGCTTCAATTCAAGCAATGTTGGTAGCTGTTTCCAAAAAATCTATGAGCTTTTAGCTGATAAGATCTGATTAAATATATAAATATTTTAAATTTATTTAAAATTTTTTATACATGTCAACTAATAGTATAAAATTTTCAGGTCCTGGAGCAAAATATCTTTCTCTTCCGGGAATTCTTGGTGCTGGTTTACCAAAAATATCTTCGGAACAACAGGATGCTATCAATAGAGCCAAAAAATATGCTATGGAACAAAGCATTAAGATGGTCTTAATGAAACAGACTTTAGCACATCAACAACAGGTATTTCATAAATATAATATGAACCTTTTAATTAAAATATCTTTTTGAATTTTTGTTCGATTTATTGTCAACTTAGGGAAACTTTAATTTTATTAAATTTTTTGTACGTCGCACATAAACATAATTTATTCTATTTAGTTACTATTGATCACATGGCTCTTACTCGATTAAACAAAAATTATGTAATTGTCAAATTTTTAATTTTTTAGATATGTAATCGATTTGTTACATTAAAATTTTACAAATCAATCTAAATTTTATGAAATTAAATCAACGTTATCCAAGACTTGTTAATTTTTTCATATATATTCTTAACTAAAATAGTTATTAATTTAACTCCAATAAAAATTCAAAGAGATATTGTTTAGTGTCTGAGTGGATTATAAATAAGTAATCTATCATTTCATATATTTAAAACTTCTGATCAAAATAATTATTTTTTAAATCTAATAAATGAAGGCGATGATTTTCAGAAAATGTGTTCATAAAATCGGCCTTGAAGATGTTTTCACTAAAAATTAGATTTTTTTAGATCTTGAAAAATTAAAAATAGATGTGAAACACGAGTAAAATTCTGGGTTGATTTAAAAGGAAATCCTTTCGCTCCAGTTGAGTCAAAACAATTGTAGTCGTCAATAAACGATAAATTAAATTAAAAAACCCATAAAAATTCCTAAAATTAAATAATAAATAGTATGAGGCATTAATCGTTGAAATTTTGAAAAAAAAAAAAAAAAAAATAGTTAAATACAAAAATTAATTTGACTCTTTCAAAACAGCTGCAAGTAATCTGTCCGTGATTTGGCAACGCTGTACTTCGATTGTTTACATTTTCATTTGCACAATATAACCTTAACCACGTTTAAGTTTTTGCAGTCAGAGTAAATAAATAAATTAGTTTGAATTTATTGAATGGTCTGAAGCTCCCGCGATACGCAACGTTGCCAAATGTTTTAACTCCATTTTAACGTAGGTTACTTGAGAATTTTTTGTGATTTTAAAATATTAATTTCTCAATAAATATCTCGGTAACTGATATATTTTATTACAAAAAAAGAAACCTGAATATTTCGAAAATCTAATTTTTAGGTTTTTTTTACTTCATCTAATCCATGACTGATAATATAATTCGAGAAATACTGCAAACGCCTGACTTTCTCGTAAGACTGAGTTTTTTTTTACTTCATCTAATCTATGACTGATAGTATAATTCGAGAAATACTGCAAACGTCTGACTTTCTCGTAAGACTCTGAACAAATACTAACATTTAAAAATTTTATTTTTTAAAAAATTTGTCCGATAAAGTATAATTTAAACCTCACTATTAGATAAATAAGGACCTTAACTATTAGAAAAAAATTGAATTTACTCATATTCTAATATTTTATATTTTACATTGGCGGCGAAAGGACCTCCTTAATAATAGAATTTAGTTCAACCTAATAAATAATTCAATTTTTTAATAGAAAAAAATTATTTACAATTTTTAAATAAAAATTTATCCATAAATTTATTCAAGTATAGCTTTTCTAATTGTGAAAAATTCAGGTAATTATTTACAAGTGGGTTCAACCCATGCTGGCCCATGTTATTTTTTTTTTTTTCATGTACTTTAAAAAAAATATATATATCAAAAACATCAAAAAAAGATAAAATAGAAATTTTATCTAAAAACATGAAAGCAAATTTTGTTACCAACTTTTAAAGGCAAAAAAGCTATCGAAGTTTTTATTTTTTCTTATCACGACATTTTTTATCATAAATGCGCCATAAAAACTAGCAGAATCAAAAAAAAATAATAATTTTTCACCTAGTTATGGCCTAAAATGGGATTGACCCCACTTGTAAATAATAACCAATATTAAGTTTAATAAAAAATAAAAAGAAGCTATATTGTAAAAATATCAACTGAGTAAACAGAACTCTATATATGAAGTGATAGATTGCAATTAATTTTGTCTTATATAAATAGTCCCGTCACATTCTCATTAAAGTATTATAATTATTGAAAAGAAAAAAAAAAAAAGTTTTTTTACTGCTAATTAGAAGATGCTCGGCTGACAAAATTATTAAATTAAAAAATAAATCTGATTGGTTGATTTTTTCTTCCTACAGAAGAATAAGTTGGTTCTGCGGCAACAAGTTTTATTACTAATGTGCAGGTTAGTGTGAAAGACATGTATATAATATAAATGCGAAGAAAAAATAATTTCTAATTTTTGTCTGTACTCAAATTAACACAATATGTTTAAAAAAAATATTTGTTCACCGGCGGGAGCTGAGCTGTATCGAGATTTAATTTTATTATTGACAAATAGTACTTTAAGGAAAAATACATGAGATGTGAACGAGACAAACCTGTTTGAAAAAAAAAAAAAAAAAATACCAATTGACGTCATTTAAATGATCAAAATAAAAATTTAATTGACTGTTCATGAATTTCAATCTCTATACAATATACAAGTGAATTAATTGCACTTGAAAGCTTTGGTCATTCGATAAACTTCAATTGGGATTTTTAAACGAGGTAGTTTTATAAGTGTAAGATGAAATTTTTTAAAAATCGGGAGGGAAATCAATAGAAGGCCTGTGGTCCTTTGTGTTACAGCAAATGGCTAGTCAACGGAATCAAGTGCAGAGACAGCAGGCTCTCGCCCTCATGTGCAGGTTTGTTTGTTCTTGGCTTCAAGCTCCTTGAAATTTAAATATTATCTTCAGATCTTCATCTATGCTTCAAAACTCAGTTTTACTGTTAATTTTTGTGTTTTTAGATTTTTTTTTCTTTAAATTTAAAATTACTTATACATAATAAAATAACAAATTTCGTATTAAAGAATACAATTTTTATTCTTCGAAACGACAAATTTTAGTAGGGTCAAGGCTCCAAATATTGAGCAGTTCAGATATAATGAGCATAAATATTTCATGTGTCAATTTATTGCAAAAGTTTATGAGCTAAATCTACTGTTATGCTTTTTCTATACTTTTAACTTACAATAATAGCTTTGTTTATAAAATATATAATACTAAACATTGAATTTTAATAATCAACATTTGCTCCGAATATTGACCATCATGCATCAAATATTGACCGCCTATGTTCCAAATACTGACCAGTAGTATTATGTTTACTAGAATTATAAATTTCATTTTTAATCTATAATAATTTCGACATTAGTAGGTAATCTATTCACTGACATGTTCATAATTTCAGTATTGTTGTTAGTTGTTCTGTTTTCTGATACAATATTATTTTCAGTACTCTTATTGAAATCAATGGCCGAAGCTATACTCATATTAGGTACATTGAATAATTTAAAAAACCAATTGTTAACCTGAGTATTATTTCAATTATTAACATGCTTTTTCTAACAAAAATGAATGATAATTAATCTTTGATATTGAATTGTTTTGACAAATACTTATTCATTGATTAGGAAGTATTTAATTTTATATAAATTGATCACAAATGTACTTACTAAACTCGGCTGATTTTCACAACTTTCTGACATTTGTACACAAATCCATTTTTTTTTACTATAACAACTGCATACATACATGTGGATGCCCCAATTTTTATTTCAAGTATAATTAAAAATTACCAATTACGTGCCAAGTACAAAATTAAATTACTAGATTTGCTAAAATCAAATTGTTATTCTGCCTGGTCAATATTTGGAGTCTGATTAATATTTGGTTCCTTTACCCTAGAAAATGTATGAATTAAGCTCGGAGCGATAACTTTTTTTTTTGTCATGAAGAATGGCAGTTTAAGTATTATAAGTTATATCAATTCTAATAAATAAATTATGCAGGGTTTACGTGGGGAGTATAAGCTTTGAGCTGAAAGAAGACACAATTCGTCAAGCGTTCTTGCCATTTGGACCAATAAAGTCAATCAACATGTCATGGGACCCAGTTACTCAGAAGCACAAAGGTTTTGCATTTGTGGAGTACGAGATACCAGAAGCCGCCCAATTGGCGCTTGAACAAATGAATGGTGTAATGATCGGTGGTCGCAACATCAAGGTAGCTGGACGTACCCATGTATCCAATTCCTCGCCTTCCCGTGATCCTTTATCATCGCCGGAGGTCGGCAAAACTTTTATTCCTCATTTAACTTAATCTTAAACCTCCACCCTTTTTCACATACATTATTTCCAATATTCCAAAACAAATTAATAAATTAAGGTAGTTGTCATGGTACAATATTGTCAAAAAATTGCAGATTATATGCGCCGCAAAATTATATGAGCTTGTAGCTAAGTAATCCATTATTTTTATTAATAATTAGACGGTCAAAAAATTTTTTTTAATTTTACAACAAATACGTTATAAGACTGTCAGTTTTTTAAAAGTTTCTGACAGTTTTTTTTTATAACTAAGAAATTGGTACAGAACTGCAGAGAGCGTATACAATCAATGTTAAATATCCAATTTTTAATTGAATTCATCTCGGGTTATAGGTGGTCAATCGACTTCAAATTTTTAGGGTAATTGTATCATCATGTCCTTAATAAGATTACACAGAAAGAAAAATTTCTTGACTGGAGAACAAAATTCTTGGCTCAAGAAAATTTTCAGGTGCCTGAAGGAAGACCGGAGTTGTGTTAGCCGAAGTAAAAATTTTTTTTTAAATTCCATTCTTGGTGGAAGTAATTTTTTTTTAATTCAAATTATCTTAAATACTTGATACAATCAATTTTTATATTTGATCAAGATTTTTAGATACTTTAGGGAAGCAGTGTCACCTACTTCAGTTGAGAAAAAAATTTTCTCACCTTGAGAAAATTTTTCTCTTGAATATTTAATACCCATTTTATAGTATTTTATAGTATTTTCTTGTTGGAATAAGTGAAATTTCTTGTATCAAAAAAAAATTTTTTTTTCGCTCAAGAAAATAATTAGGAAGAAAAATATTTTCTTGGCTCAAGTCAACCTTTTTTTCTGTGTAAAAAAATTTAGAATTTTCTGACGCTATGCCTTAACCACGACAACTACCTTAAAAACTGTAATTAATGATTCGATTTTTAATAAATAATTTTCACTAAATTTTCTTTCAAAGGTTGTGGGAAGACCGTCAAATATGCCTCAAGCTCAGTCAGTTATCGATGAAATCACGGAAGAAAGCAAACATTACAATCGCATTTATATTGCATCAATTCATCAGGACTTAACAGAAGATGACATTAAATCTGTATTTGAAGCTTTTGGCCCGATAACTTACTGCAAATTAGCTCAAGGAAGTTCACCGCACCGTCACAAGGGCTACGGTTTTATTGAGTATGAAACAATGCAGTCTGCGCTTGAAGCTATTGCTTCAATGAATTTATTTGATCTTGGAGGACAATATTTAAGAGTAGGAAGAGCTATTACACCTCCCAATGCTCTGATGGGACCTCCAAGTGGTACAAGTATGATGCCTACTGCTGCAGCTGTTGCTGCCGCTGCTGCTACTGCTAAAATTCAAGCCATGGATGCGGTTGCTAGCAATGCTGTCGCTCTTGGACTCACTAAATTAGGAGCTTCTGGATCACCTATTTTGAATTCTGGTAAAGCATTGATTTTTCGTTTTGTCTAAACTATTATCATAGAAAAAAAAGATTTTATTGATGTAAAAATTTTTTCAGTTTTAATTCCATTGAAGCAGTATTCTATTATGAAACTTTAAAAAAATCGAATTTATTTTTTACATTTCTCAAAAGTAAATATTCAAAAATATTCTTTCGAAATTTTAAATCGATTTAAATAGTTTTGTTATACTTTTTTGCGTTTCAAACGTAACTACGTGGATATCAAAAAAATTCTTCTTTTAAAAATTTATGTTTTTCATACAAGAATGTATATTCTTGAAAATTTCTAACAATATACTTTTTTGTCGGAAAAATTGGTCAAATTGATTAAAAATTATTTTTATTTAATACTGCTTAGTGCTAAAATTTCTAAAATTATTTAAGTAATTTTTGTCAAATTATCATTACATATTTTGTAAATTTAAAGAAACCGTCGGAGCTAGAATAATTAAAAAATTTTTATTTAGAATATTTTTAGGTAGATATCTTCAGAAATCTGTCTGTTGTAGCCGGTCTCATGTCGTAGTTTTAAGAAAATTTCGTCATAATATGTTTCATTTCATCGAGTAATGTCGAGAAATGGCATTGGCTCAAAAGTTTATATATGTATTTATGTGATATAACGCGCCATGTCAACAGGATTGCGCCCACAGTTCTCAACCGATCTTTATGAAATTATGTGGGCTCATTCTGTGGATTAATACTGAGATCAAGTTCGAAGATGAGCAATATCGACCGATTAGTTTACGAGTTTTGGGTGTTCGAAAATTTTTTTTATTTTTAAAAAATTTTGAATTTCGTATATTTTATGGAAATAATTTTTCAGATGTAAAAAATAGATGAAATCTATTAAATTTATCTCAAACTTCATTTAATTAAAGCTATTATTCGTCTAGTTTTGATGATTTTTTTAATTAATTCCGTGATTTTGAAAATATGAAAAAATTTTTCTATGAACGTATTTCGGCCGTTTTTCTTCAAATAATTTTTAAGTCGTAAAAGTTAGTTTAAATCTATTAAATTTATTTTAAAGTTCACGCGATTATCTTTAATTTAAGATATTATTCGTTGAATTCTGACAGTTCTGACACTTTTTTCAATTTATTTCGTAGTTGGGAAAATTAAAAAAAAAAATCAAGAATAAAGGAATTTTTAGCTTTTATCATCAAATGAATTTTATCTGTCACAAATCCTATTTTCTAGGTAGATGTCTTTGAATATCTATTTATTGTCGGTCTCATATCGTTCTTGGCAAAAATATAATAAAAAATAAATTTTAGGACATTATTGCCTTTTAATACCGTGTTTTTTTCAATATTCAAACAAGAAATTTATCTAGAAAAAATCATGCAACTTTTTCTCTTCTTTTTTTCTTTCATTGCCATTTGTTTGTATTCGAATGTAAATTAAAAATCTTATCTCAGTTGATTGTTAGTAGTATACTGAAAAATTTCTGAATGTATTTCAATAGTGTATTTACTAAGCCTAGCAAACCCGATATGAATATCTCTATTCACAATTTCATAAAAAGTTTTTAACCCTCGGAGTACATACCTTCGAAGAGAACTTTAGAGTACACATGGGGTCAAATTGACCCCACTCGACTTTCGAAGAATTATATCTCAGAAACTATGCATTTTGTCGGAATTCAGGTTATTGCATTTTTAGTAAGTAAAACAATGCTCTTTTGTATACAATCATTATTATTTTGAATTAAATAGTTTTTAATGTTGAAAAAATTAATTAAAAACGAACCTATTTTCGAGAAATATTAAAAGACAAAAAAAATGCTGGGGTTAAAATGACCACCAGTGTACTCCGAGGGTTAAAAATAGCTTTTTTTGCCTTAGAAAAATTTCTTATGTAAAAAAAAATTAAATCGAGTCATTATCCTTTTTTTCTGTGCAATATTATTTTATTTACAAACCTAACTAACTTAAAAAATTTCAGCTCTTCCTGGCCTGGTTCGACCAACTTTATCTCCAACAGCAATCATAACACCTCCAACAATAGCAACAGTAGCTCCAGTGATTCCTCCACCTGGAATAGCCATTCCACAAACTCTAACTCGACCTCCAGCAATTATTCAACCGATTCTTGGACAACCTGTCATAATACCTCCACCAGCAATAGTGACTCCTACAGTTGTCGGCGCACCAGTGGTAAATAATTTTTATTAAAAAATTAGATTCTTTCATTATTTAATCTAATAATTAATTTTCAGATACCAATAACAACTGCGCCAATCGTTGATGTTACTAGACGAGCACAAGAACAGGCTCATCTTAAGCAACAAGAAGAATTGCAAAAGAAATTGCTTGAAGAAACTGAACCACAGACTCTGCAACAGCAAGAAAATATGTCAATTAAAGGTCAAAGTGCTCGGCATTTAGTTATGCAGAAACTAATGCGTAAAATTGAATCGCGTGTTGTAATACTCAGAAATATGGTTGCACCTGAAGATGTTGATGAAACTCTTCAAGAAGAAATCCAAGACGAGTGTTCGAAATTTGGAGTTGTCGAACGAGTTATTATTTATAATGAACGCCAGTCTGAGGATGAAGAAGATGCTGAAGTTATTGTTAAGATTTTTGTTGAATTTTCACAGATGAGCGGTTAGTATTTTATTTTTTACTTTGCATCTCGTAAGGTAAAAGCCCCCATTATTGACTCTATAAGAGTGATCATGAACATTTGAATTTTTTTTTTTCGTGTTTCAAATCAATATTGTCAACTTTTTTTTATAGGACACCTTAATCCTTTAGAGTCAGAGAATCTTGAAACGTCTTCGCGTAAGAGGAGTGGGGAGAGCGCAAATCCATAGTAAGACCCAAGAGTGGGGTTTCAAGGTCAGACTCTAAAGGGTTAATCATTGTTTTTACTTATATAATTTAATTAATTAACTTTAATAGCGATAAATTTAATAATGATTATATCAACTTAAAACCAACAGGTCGGATGTATTATTGACAGCGCAAAAAATTCAAAGAGCCGATTATTGACATGCCATTGACCCTATTATGGACAGGTCTTTTATTACAGTTATGTAAATTTATATCAACAATAATCCTTTTTACCAACTAATGCAAAACTATCAATAATTTTTATTATTTTTAAATTCGTTTAAGACCTAACTTTTCTATATTTTTTACCAGGTTTTTTTTTAGCAATTTTTTCTAGTTTCCAATTCTTTGATTCCTATAAAATCACATTACAGTATGCAAAGATTAATACGTTGATATGTATGTTGAGGCGGTTAGCTTACCTTACATTACGGCCTATGTCGTTAGTTGGCGCAAGTTATTTTTGTGTCCCCATCATTGACATACGCTATTTTAAAATTAATTTTAACTCGATAAAGTATACATGAATGATTATATAGTTATTTAGACTATAAATAATCTAAAATAATTTTAAACAATGCAATTACATAAAAAAGAACTTTGAGAAATCTGGATTTGAAAATAAGGTCTTTCTTAACAATATTGTTAAGAAATTACAAATTTATAAGCAGTTTTGGCCTACTTGAAAAAATGAAATTTTTTTACTGTAAATAGTTTATACCTTGGAATTAAATTTTACTATTTTTTAATTTAAAAAATATGTAAAATTGTCATGAAATATCAACAATTGTGATGATTATCAACAGATTTTAATAATGAAATAATAAAATTAAATAGGGTGTCAATTGTGGGGGCCCTATCAATAATACGGGCTTTTTATCTTAATATTTATACAAGTTTATTTTTTTATTTTTCAGAGGCGGAACGTGCAAGAGATTCATTAAACGGTCGTTACTTTGGTGGTCGACTTGTAAAAGGTGAACTGTATGATCAAGCGTTATTTGATCATAGTGATTATTCTGGTTAGAATTAACCAGGAAAACTAAATTTGTCTACGTATCCTGACATATACGACAACTAGCTTATAATACCTAAATTTCATTTAATAAAAAAAAAATATAAATGAAAATGATTGTTTTTAAACTTGCTAGGTTATTTAAATTGACGAATTAATAGTTCTGTGAACCAAATTTCAATTGTATAATCTTCAAATTAATTTTGAGCAAGTTTACTTCGTAAAAACTAACTTATTTAATGGTTAACATACCTATAAAGGTTTTTCTTAAATATTAACAATCAAGAGCCAATTGATTCAAATTATAGTTATTTAAGTGGAATGTAATTTAGAAAAATATAGTTAAATATTAATTCTTAATTATAAAAGTATGTAAAAAAATTAATATTATATTTTATTTCTATAGTATTCTGGTTATTATATATATATATATATATATATATATATATATATAACCATTTACTTAACAAAGTAATGATTGAGTTGATGATAAAAAACGAAAAACGATTATTGTATGTACAAGTATCTTTTTGTTATAATAAACATTTACAATTTTTATATTAGACAGCATATTATTTGTTAAATGCCTAGTTTTAATTTTTTTAATTGACTAACTAATTATCAGATTTTGGTTTGTAATTTTGGCCAAAGTTTTTATACTCCTCATAAGTGGGAAAACTTAACTTTTCTTTCGGAAGGTTATCATCTACTTTGACTCCTTTTTCCGCACTGTATTTAATTTCTAATTCAGCAGCATTTTTTTTCTTCATCATTATTATTTCGAAATTCTGTTGAATTTCCTCGTCAGTTGGTCTTTCACTTCTTCGATACCTCAACCAAGCTTCCCATTCAGCCGGTATTTCTACTTCGAAATTTTCTGGGTCTTTCGGCTCAAATGATCGCCCTCGTCGATTCTGAGCATTCAAATCTTCATAATATTTTGTACCATTGCGATCTTCACCTATTAATCGTCGTCTATTTACTCTTGGAGTTATGGAGTTTAAAAAATTCCGGATAATAGGCATTATCACACCGCGTTCTTTTGCCATGATTTTCGTTTTTATTTTCTTATGCAAAGAAAAAATTTTTATACCACCAAGATATCTGTGGAGAATGTAAATTATTTTAAATGTGAAATTTTATGAAAATTAATTTAGCAGATAATTGGTAATTTTAAGAATTTTTGTAACAAATAAATTATTAAAAAAAAAAATTGACATGTAAAAATTTTACAAAATTGAAAAATTCAATTTTTTTAAAATAATATTTCGGAACAAATTTATTTGTTGAATAAAATTAATAAATGGTCACCGGTACAAAAAAAATTTTGCTTCCGGATGAACTTCAGATTGTGAAATAAATATGAATTTCATCATGAAAGTCAGCTGGAATTCCAGATGAACTTCATGATGAATTTGAAACAAATCGCACATAAAACTTAATTTTTTTAATCAGTGTAAAAATATTTGGAGACAGTTATATTAGAATTTTTAGTTTAACTTACGCTGACTCATTATTTACGATTCTTAAACTTCTATCTGGATAAATTTTTTGGAGTAGAAGAACACAAT
>CAJNRD030001116.1:8307318-8370524 GCA_905319865.3 Cotesia congregata
CATTTTTTAAAATTTTTTTCCAAATTATTTTTTTTTCTATACCTCCAAGTGTCCCCTTTCAAACAAACGAAAGATCATTCCTGTATCTATCTTAGCGTTCGAGATATTACAAAAACAAAATTGAAAAACTGGAAAAATCGCGAAATTTTGAGTTTGCACATCTTTTGAAAAAAATTTTTTTATTTTTTTTCCTTTGGCAGAACTCCGTTATATGATAAAAGAAAACTTCTGACCAAAATTCGTCCAAATCGAAAGGGGTCGATTCCAACTATTGGTCGATTTGACATGGAATGACCCCTCTTTATTTTTTTTTATTTTTACATTTTCTATTATTATTTGATTTTAACATATTCTTGTTATTTCGTATTTTCATTTTGGGTTTTTCCCTTTTCTTTTCAAACCCGACGGTCATAAATAAAAATAATCTAAAAGTACTCTTCAGGTCACTTAAATTTAATATTTAAAGTGCCCATCGAATTTTGTGAAAGAGTTAATGAGGCGCAACAGTAAATCCTGTAATGTAATTTTAATGATACTGTAGACGAGTCTTTTCAATAACATCAAGCCATATACAAAAAGAGATTAAAGAAACGAAATAACAAAGTAGTTAAATCTTTCTTAGATAATAAGTTTAGGTTAAAGTCGAAATAAATAAATTAATATTTTATAAGCAACAATAAAATTTATGTTAAAAAAATAAATCAAAATAGGTTCATAGATAACAATTAATATTTTTAACAAGTTAAATAATAAATTAAAAGTAGTATTTTATTAATAAATAGCAACTAATTTATAGAAATAATTAAAAATATTAAACGCTAAAATTATAAAATTATATCATTAGAAAAAATGTTTTTTGTGAGGAATAAGTAAAATGATTATTATTATTGTACTTGAACACGTGTAAGCGCGAATACACGTGTAGTCTAGTCAACATGTGCCTTTCAGGTCAAATTTTTTATTCACCTTGGAAAATTATGATTGAGGTGTCATTCGATTCGTTATCGCATCTAGAAACTTTTTGAAAAATTTGGAGAGGCGCTTGCAAAAATTACAAAAGTTATAAACAATTTAGTAAAGAAAAAGGGGGTTTGGTTTTATGTGAATATCTCTAAAAGTATTTAAAATTTTTTAAATTTGAAAAAAGATCCAAAAAGAGGAAGAATTTTCCTAAAATGAGTCCCACCACCCGAAACTCTCGGACCAATATTAATAATTTTTTTTTTTGTTGTTAACAATTTACTTAAGTTAAAAATTATCAACCTCGATTAAACATTGAAAAAAATATTTTTTTTATAATATTGCTATTGGTCCGTTTTCTTAAAATCATAAGCTTATTAAAAATTTTTATTCCATATTGTTTAAAAAATTGTTATAAACAAATGTGTTGTTTATAAGATAATCTGAAAATTTTTTTTGTTAACATTATCTTTGATGGAAATTATGATTTAAAAAAAAAAAGCCGTTTCTTAAAAAAAATTTTTTATTGCTTAAAAACGCATTTGTTAATTAACAGATTTTTTTTACCACTTGTTATAAAAATTAAGGAACCATTTTTTTTTTAATCATTATTTATCTTGTTCTTCGATGCCTGAAAAAAAATTTTTTATTTTTTTCAAATTTTAATTGTTTATGTTATAAAAAATTTGTTACAAAAAAAATTGAATTTTTTATTTATATTTTTTTTCTTTGCTTTAAAAAATATTAAAAACAGCCCAGTATCAGTTTTTGGACAAAAATTGATTTTTCGATTTTTTATTTAATTTTAAGTATTCTCGTATATTCAATCTTATACTTTTCGTGCCTGCTTTTCTTTATTTATTATTAATATTACTTATAAACTGTTGCAGATACAACAAATTAATCTAAACTTTTTTGTTTTTCTAAATTAACTACTCAACAAATTTATATAACCAAAGCAGAACCCTAACTCAATTATTTATATAATTTTTTTGCAATTATTTTTAAAAATTGAAGGAAAAAAATTTTTTTTTGCTTTTAAAATCAAAATATCTCATCATTTATAACAGATGCGACAAAAGTTACTTGTATATTTTTCATTCTGCATTATAGTTAATGAACAAATTGAGCTCCTATCTGAGACTGTAATCTTAAAATTTGTAAAGCAATTAGCAGCTATTATTAAGAATGTTTTGAGCAAAATTTTTCGGGATTTTTTTTTTCGCATTTAAAATATAAATTTATTCATAAATGTAATTTTTTTTTTTTTAGAATCACTTAAATTTACTAACTCCAAATTTTTCAAAAAGTTTCTAGATGCGATGACGAATTGAGTGATACCTCGATCATAATTTTCCGAGGCGAATAAAAAATTTGGACCTAAAAGGCACATGTTGACTAGACTAGTGGTCGAGAGAATATTTTAAAATTTCCGAACGCATGTAAAAATAGAAGGGTGGTTAGGCCCGCGTTAACATAGAGAGGATAGTTCCCCCCAACTGTTTTCTTGAGAGAAAGGGAGCCGTTACCCCGAAAAACTGGGTCCTAATTGGACGGAGTTTTCCCCAACAATTTTCAGGGCGGTTCCACCCTACATTCTATAAAATAGTTGTTTCGGCATGAACTCGCTCTCTCGTGTGTAACAAGTCTCAGTGATCGTCTCAGTAATTTCAAATCAATTTTTGTTCAATTAACAAGTTTTAGTAACCATCACATACAATTCAAATCAATTTTTTTTATAGTCAATTTCAATTCCAATTATTAACAAGTGTAATAAATAGTATATTACATACCTAGGCCAGTAAAATAAGAAAAGTCTCAGACCACATGTAATTGTTGGCCGAGGCGAAGCCGAGGTTGACAAACATGTGGTCTGAGGCTTTACTTTTTACTGGCCAAGGTGTGTATACTATTTTTCTGCTCGACGTAGCCGGAACGTGGCAACTTTGTTTAGCGCAGCGGCCAGAAAGTTGCCACTTTCCGGCCGGAGGGCAGAAAACAACTAAGTTTTAATTTAATAAATTTAATAATCAAGATAAATATCAAATTGTGAAATTCTAATTATCCACTGAAACAATAATTAAGGTAACAATTTATATTATAGTTGTAATTTTTATGTGTTTAATATTTTGTGAATGTAACTTCACGTGAAAATTAACCTAATTCAAATATCCAATTTATTTCAATTTCAAACTACCCTTAAATAGAGTAATCTTGTGATACCAGTCTATTGGTTATTAACCAGGGCCGAAAGTAGATAATTGTGTTAAAAAATAGTGCGGGCCGGAAGTGTTTCCTCGTTCTTAATTTGGCAAAGCCCCGACTGTTTTTTTAATTAAAAACTTTGACTGAAAAAAAGACAAAAATTCGCATAATTAAAGATATTTGGATAACCTGGTATAACTTTGGATAAAATGGATGAAACGAAGGATATCGTCGGTAATTTTTCAACCTTAAAGTGTCCCTTAAAATCTCTGAAAAATTCGAACTTTTTCTCGCGCTGCGATTTTTTTTTCTCATTGCCCCGAAGCTTTAAATTCTTTGCTTTCGGAAAAATCACCGTTATGAGCAGTTTTTCGATTTTTGTTCATTTCTTCAGTGAAAATAATTTTTTTCTCAAAAATCTTTTTTTTCCGATCGCAGAGATTAACTTTTTAAGAAATTTGAAAAAATAAAAAAATTTCAATTTTTCTTGAAAATTTTCTCGATTTTCTTCGACTGCTGCCTTACCGAAGGCATTAGCGTTACCCAAAGCGTACCACGTAGAGGTGGCTCGGTCGGGTTTACGCTTCTTACACACACTTGTGCAGAAACGCACATGCACGAACACACACACATTCACTCACACGCGCGCACACACGCACACCTACAAGTGTTTGCAAAAAGCGTTAGTCCAACCGAGCAACCCCACGTGGTACGCTTTGGGTAACACTAATGCCTTCGGTAAGGCAGCAGTAAAAAAAAAATCGAGAAAATTTTGGATAAAATCGAGAAAATTTTGAAAAAAATCAAAAAAATTTTCAGAAAGAATTAAATTTTTTTTCTTTAATTTCTTAAAAAGTTAATCCCTGTGATAAAGTTTTAACATATATATTTTTATAAATAATTATTATTGTCATTATTGATATTTGCTAGAATATGCTGTATGATAGATAAATATTGATCCCAAAATTAGTTATTGATAAATAAGCAATTATTAATTTCAGTTGTGGATATTGATAATTTCAGAAATACTGAAAGAAGCATATCTCCTGAAGAAGTCGCTAAGGAAACTATGGCTAAGGGCAAAGTAACTGTTGTGCTTGGAGCACAATGGGGTGATGAAGGAAAAGGAAAAGTTGTTGACATGCTTGCTGCTGACGCTGATATAGTATGCCGGTGTCAGGTAATTTTATTTATAACATTATTTATTTTATTATCATTTATATAAATTAATTTAATATTTATTTACATAATTGATTATTATTATTATTATTATTATTATTATTATTATTATTATTATTATTATTGATAGTGTTGTTATTTTGTATGACGAAATGCAGAACAATTTTAAAGTTGTATTTAATAGCTTATTTCAAAATTTTTTATAATATTAATAGATTTTATATTTATGTCAGCTATTGTGAATTTTTTTGTAGTATTTTAGGTTTACTTATCGTGCAAGATTATTTTTTTCACAATTTTACTTTATCATATATTTTAATGTCTGATAAAATTTTTATGTTCAAGTCTGACTAAAGTCTAAATGTATTTAATTTATATAAACGACAATTGTTAATTTTTTTTTATCGATAATAATAGCAAATATTATTTCAGGGTGGAAATAATGCAGGTCACACAGTAGTTGTGAACGGTGAACAATTCTTTTTCCATCTACTACCTAGTGGGATTATCAATCCCAAATGCAAATCCATTTTAGGTAAGAATTCGTTTTATTTTTAGGTCAATTAACTAATTTTTATTATCACATAATCTTAAACGTATTTGCATGAAATAAGTTACAATTACTCGTTTTCATTACTGAGATATGTGATACTCAATACTTATTTATTTATTTATGTATATTTTTTTTTTTTAATTAAAATTATCACACAAATTAAACTTTCCGTTTTTGATAATTTAATAAATTCTGAATAACTTTATTTCAAATTGTAAAAATTTATCTAACAATTAGAGTAATTAATTATTATATGACCTTCATCGTTCAGAATTTATATGATGTTAACGTCCTTGCTTATTACTAGATTTAATAATGTCATGTTTAATGTCAATTAACTAAATTGCTGACCATCGTAAAATGATGATGAAATAGTTTCTCTTCTATCAATATATTTGATCGATTAAACAATAAAAAAACAAAGTCAGCAAAAGTTAAACCGACTAAGATTTTGTTTATTAGACTCATCAGAACAACTATCGAACATCTATTGTTAATAGTTCTTAAAATAAAAGTTTTGAACTGTATGTAGGTAATGGTGTGGTGATTCATATACCCGGCTTGTTCAAAGAATTGGAGCAAAATGAAGCTAAAGGTCTGAAAGACTGGAAAAATCGACTTATTATATCTGATCGTGCCCATATTGTCTTCGATTTTCATCAACAAGTTGATGGTATGCAAGAATTAGAAAAAGGATCGCAGTCATTGGGAACTACCAAAAAAGGAATTGGTCCAACTTATTCCAACAAAACTACCAGAAACGGTCTACGAATTGGTGACTTGATGGGCGACTTTGACAAGTTTTCCGAGAAATTCAATACTCTTGTTGAAACGTATCGAAGAATGTTCCCATTCTTGCATGTCGATATAAAATCAGAATTGGAGCGCTATAAAGGGTATTTTCAATTACATTAATTATATATATCTGCTTTAAAAAAAAAAAAAAAAACAATTTTGCCATAATTTATTGACTTTTTATCCACGTGATAAATTATAATTCTCACACAGAAAAAAAAGTTCAATTGAGTCAAGAAAATATTTTTCTTCCTATTTATTACCTTCAGTGGAAAAAAAATTTGTTTTTGACCCAAGAAATTTCACTTATTTCAACAAAATTAATTCTCTTGCTTTAAGAAATACATATCATGATCCAAGAAAATTTATTTAAGTCAAGAAAATCTTCTTGTTTTGAGAAAATTTCTCTCTTGCTCCAAAAAATTAAATATCTCGATAGAAGTAAATTTTCATTAATATTTTTAATGATCAACATATGTCAAATGGGAAGATCAAATAATTCAAGAGAAAAATTTTCTCAAGATGAGAAAATTTTTTTCTCAGCTGAAGCAGGTGGCACTGCTTCCCTAAAGTATCTAAAAATCTTGATCAAATATAAAAATTGATTGTATCAAGTATTTAAGATAATTTGAATTAAAAAAAAATTACTTCCACCAAGAATGGAATTTAAAAAAAAATTTTTACTTCGGCTAACACAACTCCGGTCTTCCTTCAGGCACTCAAAAATTTTCTTGAGCCAAGAATTTTGTTCTTCAGTCAAGAAATTTTTCTTTCTGTGTATTTAATTTGAATAGCTATTAAATTGCGACTTTATAACTTAATTGATTCAGTAATTTTATAAATATTTGTGTGTTTTAATTTCAGATATGCTGAACGAATAAGGCCGCTTGTGAAAGAAACGGTTCACTATTTACATACTGCGCTAAAAAATGATGAAAATGTTTTGGTTGAAGGAGCTAACGCGGCAATGTTAGACATTGACTTTGGCACCTATCCCTACGTAACAAGCTCTAATTGTAGTATTGGTGGTGTTTGTACGGGTCTTGGTTTACCACCATCAACTATTGACCAAGTGATTGGTGTTATTAAGGCCTACACCACAAGAGTTGGTGATGGTCCTTTCCCAACAGAATTAACAGATTCTACGGGAGAATTATTACAATCGCGTGGTCATGAAGTAGGTGTAACAACAAAACGCAAAAGACGTTGCGGTTGGCTCGATTTGGCACAGTTGAAGTTCACCAACATGGTCAATGGGTTAGTATATTAATAATTTTGTAAAAATAATATGATGATAACTTAAATTCTTAAGGGGCCATGAAAGAAGATTTAATAACATTTTTATGAGATAATTTTTGGTGCATTGTTTTGAGCTAAATTTTGGACAGATTTTCATGGCTCCTTAACTTTAATAAATATTTGTTATTTCTCAATTACTAAATTTTTTTTTGTTCAGGTACACATGTGTCTGCTTGACAAAACTAGATATTCTGGACACATTGCCAGAGTTGAAAGTATGTGTTGGCTATCGATGCGACGGAAAAGAAATCGATTATTTTCCGAGTACTGCTTCTGAATTGGCCAAAGTTGAGCCTATTTACGTAACACTTGAAGGTTGGAACTCAAAAACTGAAAGTGTACGTTCAATAGATCAATTACCGGTCAATGCACGGAAATATGTTGAATTAATTGAACAGAAATTAAACGTTCGAGGTAACGATGGAATTTATTTATTTTACAAAAAAAAAATCTAAATAATTATAATCTTTAAATTGTATTTAATTATTTTGATAATATCAATAATGTCTAAATTTATTTTATTTTCAGTCGGGTGGGTTGGTGTTGGTGCAGGTCGTGAAAGTGTTATCCCTTGCGGTCTTGCAACCACCAGTATTTAGGTAATGGTGTTGTGATTCATATGACCGGCTTGTTTGATGAATTGGAGCAAACTTTGATAAGTTTGCCGAAAAATTCAATACTCTTGCAACGTATCGAAGAATGTTCCCATCGTTGCGCGTCGCTGTAAAATCTGAATTGAAGTGCTATGAACGGTATTTTTAATCGCATTAATTATACTCCTGCTTTTTTTTTGGGACCTCAGAGCTAGCAGTATGAATATTGTTCTATAACTAATTGTTCATGATTACATTTAAATAAATTATTTAAATTAAATTAGCAAAAACTGTAAATAATATTTGTAAATAAAAAATTAATGTTTTTAATAATTTTAAAAAATATTTATATCAAATTAGTATTATTGAAAATCTTAATAATTATAAATTAATAATAATAATAAACGGAAAATTTATAAAATAATTGATAATAAAATGAGGATAAAAAATAATCATACACTGTTTTTAATTCTACATAGGGTATCTCTATATGTATAAATAAGCAAATTTACTTCATCTACTTACTATTTCTCCATACTATTCTGTCTGGCGAAGACAAAAAAAGAAAATTGGAGCTTCTTTCTTGAAATTATTAATTATTTACAACTAAGGATAATTTTGATTCTTAGAACTCCTCTTGTTCTCCAAACGTCATTCATATATCAGCACTTAACGTTTCCAATTACATCGACGGATTTCTAGACGAGCCCTCGACTGACAAAACTGTGAGAAATATGCAAAAAGTCACTGTCTTGACAGAAGTGCCAATTCGGAAATGTCGAAGAACAATAGATATTACAGTTGATGAAAGCAAACGAGTGAAACACACAACCCGCTTGAGAAAGCGTCCAAGAAAATATTAAATTTTAAGTATTCAAAATTACACTGATAAAAAATTAATGACTTAAGAGTAAGAATCTTGAACCAAAAATTTAATTTTCTTCAAAATCGTGTACTTGGTTAACGATTCTTGCTCTTGATTTAAGTTAAATTTTTAATCAGCATACAAATGTAATTACCGTTAGTTTGCTATTAATGTCGTCGTAATTCTTTCTGACAATAGTGTAAATATTATTAATTTTTCGCTTATTGACGTTCTGGGTGTCAAAATATTTCATTGCTATTTTTTTTGCTTGTGCACGGTTAAAATTATCAAAATCGATGGAATTGAAATTATGATCGATGGTTTTTGCGATTTTTGCTGAAGTTTTTTCAGTTCGACTTTGGATGTCGAGAGAGGTCTTTTGCGACTGAAAGTCGTCTGCAATTTTTTCTCTGTCACGCCGGAGAAATTATAACTGAAAATTATTTTTTAGAAATTGTACTTATATTTTTTCAATTTTTTTACAAATGAAATTTTTTTTTTTGTAATGTTTTCATTAAAAAAAAATTCTAAAAATTTTTAGATGTTTGATCATGCCAAGATATATAAAAATGAATTATCATTAATGATTACCCACTTCACTACACTTTGATAATTAACTGTACTCAATACGAGATATATAAATTCTTATATTTATTATAAAATTAATTATCATTGAGCATATTTTATTCAAATTAAAAAACTAAATATGTGTTAACAAATTAATAGATACTTAAAATAAAAATATTCATCGGTTCAATTGGAGATTATTGACGATACTGGAATTAGCAGACGTTTAAAAATTGTTTGATGTTTCTTATTAAATAAATTATAACTAAAAAAATATTTTTAATAAATTGCACTTATAGTTTTTTGAATCTTCCAGATGTGAAATTTTATTTTTTATTTTTTTTTTGTAGTAATTTTTTTAATGAAAAGAAATCGTAAAAATTTTCAGATGTCTACTGATTTCATTTTCATGATTATTGATTGATCTTACTATTTGGGTAAATAATCGTCTCATTATCTGGACAATCATTAGCAATGATAACTTCCTGACCTCTTGTAGTAGGTTCGAAGTCTTTGTTGAACCATATCAATACATCTAACAAGTAGTATTCGTATGTTTTCTGTAGAAAAAAAGAAAATCAGAGTTATCAAATTGAAGAAATAATAATCATTGCTGATAAAGTATACCCTAGTAGCAATTTGGTTCAAGTCTTGGACAAGTCTGGCTCAAGAATCGTAATGAAGTTATCTGTATACAAATTTTTACAATTAATGGACAAGAAACTTACGGCAGATTATTCTTCAAAAATCATCGAAGAATCGCTCCAGATATTTGACCAAGATTCTTGGGCAAGACTGGGGTCAGAATTGGTCCAGAAAATGGCCAGAAATGGGGGAGCTCCCTATCACCACTTTGTGAGACTCAGTTGTGAAGACAGATAATAAGTTCTCATTCTTATTTCAGCACAATAAGAATACGCACTATGTTAATCTTTTACGTTTCTCGCGCAAGTCTGAGTGAAACTTTTTTACCAAAAATCTGAACAAATTCTGATTAAGGTAAAGTACCCAGTAGTTGAACAGGTTTCAAAGTAAAACGTATTTGACCCTACTTTTAATATATAAAAATGTAATGATTAGTTCAAATTAGTGATTTTCATGAAAATATAAACAATTTTGAATTGATTGAAGCACAAAATAACGCGGATAATTGAATATTTATATTTTGACAACGTTTTTAAAATAGACTATGAAAGGAGTACAAGTTGAACAATCAATTCTGACAGGCCGCAGTGGGGTCATCTGAGTGATCCGAACGGAAATGTAGCCAATGTAATTATTGTCAAGGAATTCAAAAAGTAACTTGCTCTCTAACAAGTTATATACATTTAATACTTCATACATAACACTTAATATATGTCAAATAATAGTAAATTCTATATAATAAAATACACACATTAAAACATTTAAATATCATATTTATGAAAAAAATTAAACTGTAACCCATGAAACATTACAAAAGAACGACAATTGATCTGTCTTCTAAGTCTTCTAAGTCATAAGTAAGAAATTAGTTGTCAGTAAGGTAAATTTTTTTAGGTAACTGGCGGTGAAGGAAATTTAAATTATATAATCTAAATTCAAACACAACCTTTTTATTCTAAATAAGAATAATTCTTCTTGAAAATATTTATTGTTTTTATTTATTAAAATATACAAATATTGATTACTAAAATAAAACAAAAAATCGCTTATTTAATGGGAAATTATTTATTATTCTTTATAAAGTAATTTTTTGTTAATTATATAAAATATTAAAATCAAACTGTTTTTTATTTGTTTCAACTTAAACTATTATTTATTTATACACTTTCTCAAAATTTATCAATATTTTCGTTCTTGTCATATGAATATTATAAAACAAACAATAATTTTTTATATATATGTAATTAGAATAACATAAAAAGAAAAAATTATTTATTTAAATATAATTCGTTTAAACTTACATTAAAGTTAAAAAAATATAGGAATATCAGAAATAATTAGTAAGTTCAAAAATATTAAAAAATTAAAAAAAAAAAAGATGTTTTTGTTCCTTTAATATCGATAAATTTTGAGAAAGTGTATAAATAAATAATAATTTAAGTTGAAACAAATAAAAAACAGTTTGATTTTAATATTTTATAGAATTAAAAAAAAAAAAAAAAAAAAATTACTTTATAAACAAAAATAAATAATTTCCCATTAAATAAGCGATTTTTTGTTTTATTTTAGTAATCAATATTTAAATATTTTAATAAATAAAAACAATAAATATTTTCAAGAAGAATTATTCTTATTCAGAATATAAAGGTTGTGTTTGAATTTAGATTATACAATTTAAATTTCCTCCACCGCCAGTTACCTAAAAAAATTTACCTTACCGACAACTAATTTCTTACTTATGACTTAGAAAACTTAGAAGACAGATCAATTGTCGTTCTTTTGTAATGTTACAGTTCATGGGTTACAGTTTAATTTTTTTCACAAATATGATATTTAAATGTTTTAATGTGTGTATTTTATCATATAGAATTTACTATTATTTGACATACATTAAGTGTTATGGATGAAGTATTAAATGTATATAACTTGTTAAAGAGCAAGTTACTTTTTGAATTCCTTGACAATAATTACATTGGCTACATTTCCGTTCGGATCACTCAGATATGACCCCTACATCATGCGCCTGGAATGCCACTGAGTTACTTACAGTCAATATAACAACTTTCTAACTGATTTAAAGCCAATGTAAATCAGCCATATGTGTTAATCATTTATATAAAAAAAAAAAAACGTGCTCAAAGTGTCCTGTCGTCTGGTATGTTTATATTTGTTCATTTGAATATTGTTAAATAAAAAATGGCTAACGTATCACATAAAAGTAAAAAAAAAGGAGAAAATTCAAATAATCAAAGAAGAAAATTTAAAACAGCTACTAGGAAAAAAACAATCCCTCAAAGCAAAAAAGTTGAAATATTGAAGTCTAAGTATAAAGAGGTTATTATTTTTTTTTGATAATCAGAGTTGTGATTTTAAAAAATGAAAAAAAATTTTACTACACGTAATCGACACGTTCGATTAATTTATTCATAATTTTTTATTTTATTATTACAATCACAACTGTATTAATGTTGTTGCAAAACATTAACCCATTTTTATATAATTTTAGATCGATGAATCAAAAATAAAAAAATTTTCCGATTTCCCAATATCTGACAAAACATTGAAAGGATTGAAAGAATCTAAATATTTTGTCCCATCAGAGATTCAGAGACAATGTATCGGTAAAGCACTTCAAGGGTACGACATTTTAGGGGCAGCAAAAACTGGCAGTGGAAAAACACTTGCTTTTTTAATTCCGGTATTTATTTATTGTTACTATAATATTATTGTACTATAATTTAATGAACGTATACATTTTCAGGTGCTAGAATTATTGTATTGTGAGTTATGGTCAAGGGAAGATCGTCTAGGAGCAATGATAATAACTCCCACACGGGAATTAGCTCTACAAATTTTTGAGACCTTAAGAAATATAGGAAGACATCATGATTTTTCTGCTGCTTTAATTATAGGAGGTAAAGATTGGAAATTTGTGTTCAAGTACTGGGTACTTTAACTTACAGATTTGTCACTAAACTTGACCAAGTATTGCTCCAGATTTTGTTTCAAAATCTTGCCCGAGTCTATCGCCAGCCGGGACAAATAATCTTGGTTAACTCTGTGGCTCAAAAATTGTCCGATTTTATTTCTAGAGCTTGGTTAACTATCTGACCAGAGAATCTTGTTCAAAACCAATGTTACTAGGGCAATAGAAAAAAAAAAAAAAAAAAAAAAAAGAACTTACGCGGTGACGTTGACAAGCAATTACAGCCTTTTTATCTCCTAAAACATAACTTACGGCATCGACAATTGTCTGCTTAGTATAGTTATGACCAGGAATAATATTTGCTTCGCTCAGAATTCGAGCCATGTTGAATTTTCCAGACAATTCAAGTCCTTTATTGAAATATTTCAGTTGAGAATTTGTTTGATCATTACTCACACCACAAACTCCTGAATTTTCCCATTGATCTTTCCAAAAATCAGTTAAATTTTGTGCTGCGTCAAAACTGAACCACCTACATTCTAGCTCAGCTCTAATTTGAGAAATTTCGTCAAATTTGAACGGAGTCGAGTGATTACACTCTGAATAGTAATTCCCCGAAGGAAGACGAGGGACGAATTGAAGAATTGACCATCGGTCCACGTAGGTTGACTGACAGGTTTTTTTAGGATCTAGGCGCTCGAATAGATAGCACCAGGTATGTGGCCATGCTTGAGAAAGTGTGAATTCACCAGCGTAGCCGTGAGTTCTGAAAGAAAAAATTATTTATCAATTTAAAAAAAAAGTATTAAAACTCTGGTCTCACAAATTTAATTCGGTAAAAATTAATTCAATTTTTTTTACAAAATTTACGGGAATAATTTTCATCTTTCACTTTTATTTAAAAATAGATAAAAATTAAAATTTTAATGTAATAAATTTTGAAAAATTCTCAAACAATTTAACGATTCAGAAAAATAAGTAAAAATATAAATAAATTTTTTCAATCAAAAATTCTGATATAATTATTAATCTTTCTAGGATATAATAGAAAAATTGTAAAATTACTTACGAATCCTGCTTTATCCTTTCTATTTCACTTGCAGTTTCAGGTAAAATTAAATAAATAATTTGTATAAGTAACAATTGAATACAATATTTCTTCATTATTTTAACTAAATAGAATTACTTTTTTTGAGTGTAATTTGTACCAGTTGTCACTGTCAAGCCTAATCTACACTCCGACTACAAGCTTAGTAATGGTCGCTTTGTGTATCAATCTTCTGAAACATCTGTTAACTCAGAGATATTATTTCTTTTCTTACTCAACGGAATTTTCATGCCCGGTCATATTTTTTTTAATCTTTCAAATGCCTACTATACGTACTTAATATTTCTAGTGGAAATTATTAAGAGTAACTTACGTTTTATTTTTCTTAGATAAATTTTAGTGTCTCTAATACACACATAATAAATATGAACTGTTTATAAATAAATGAAAATTTTATAAAATAATTCTATCTAACGAAGCGCGAAGCGACTTTCCAGAAAATTTGTTCATGAACAATTCATGCCTTAATTTAATTATATGAAGGTATTTAAAATTTTGATCATATTATGATGAAGAAATAATAGTTTGATTTTAATATCAATTCGTATAATTACATATGATGGTGATTACAAATAATCATCTATATTTAGATTTAATTAGAATTTATAGAATTTACAATCTAATCACAAAAAATTTCTTTTAAAAAATGAGCAATGTTGTAAAAAGAAATTAACTTGTTTAAAATTTTGAACAATTTTATTCCTTAATTGAAGAAATAAAAATCTTTCTCACAGTAACTTTCTCGTTGAAAAAAAGTTTTCTAAATTTGGGAAAAAAATTTTAGGCAGACAATTTTGATTCAAATTGTTTTTTTCCAATTATAGAAAAATTTTATTCAAGAAGAAAGTTACTGCGAAAAAAATTTTTATTTCTTCAGCTAAAAAAATAAAATTGTTTTAAATTTCCAACAAATTAATTTCTTATTACAACTTTGCTAATTTTTTTTCAAGAAAATTTTTTCTCTTAGTGAAGACGTGAATATACCCATAAACTAGCAGGATCAAATTAATATGGTTCATTTCAATAGAAAATATTTTTTTTAACTCTTTCAACCTTGCCGATCGTTTAAAATTCCCTTGAAAATCGTCTCAATTTAAATAAATTTTAAGTTTTCAATGTTATCGTTTAGAAAAAATAATCACAAAATTATTAAATAATAATAATAATAATAATAATAATAATAATAAATCATAACAGGTAAAATTTTTTTTTAATCGAAAGAATATATGAGCTCGTAATAATCATTACCGTAACTCCTGTTCTTTTGCGCTTCACAACATTATTTACTTTTGAATTGTATATACGTACAGAATAATGGAAGACAATTACAATTATTGGAAAAATTTCAAATCTCATAATAGTAAATGTTTTTCAATCAATATTTTTTATCAGGGATATTATCTGATTTTATATAATTAAGTATAAGGATAAGGATTGGTAGTTTAAATAAATCTTTCTGTTATTACAAAAACAAGTTAGAATCAATTTTTTTTTTACAGTAAAAAGTTCATATGGTATACAGTAATTTTTTTTACATTTTAATTTTCAATTGATTATTATTTTATAATAGATTATATTTATTATTAGATTATATTTATTTATTTATGCAATTCTGCATCAAGTATATACCTTGTTTATTGATCACAATAAGTAAGAATAAATGATTACAAAAATTAACTGAACAGCACAAAAAAGATTAATAAGATTAGATCATAAAAATGATAATAATGCAAGAGAAATATTATTATTTATCTTATATAACCATGTGTTTGAAAAGAATAATAATTTCAATACTAATAATATTTATAATTATAAAAATAACAATACTTAAAAAAAGATCAAAAATGATAACATATAACACACACTATCCAGCCGCTACTGTGCGACTAATCATATGATCATTAATTACGATACTAATTTTTAGCGACACTTTTAAGTTTACATACATTCAAAATATTTTCTTCTGAGTTAATAAAAATTTATTCCATAAAGTAAGTTCTTGAACGAGCGAATTCAATTTTTGCAATAATTGCACGGAGAAAATTTTATATTATCTAGTTATGTTAAAATCTATTAACTGAATTCGATAGTAATAAATATTATTTAAATAATTAAGTAAACCATCTGAATTGTAGTATTTACCATCCTGATGGTAACTACTACTATTATGATGGTAATCAGTAATAATAACTGTTATTATTTTAATTAGTTACTACTATTATCAAAATCGTAATTCCTAATATAATCTGATGGTTACAGTTACCATCAGTTATAATAATAACTACTATCTAAGCTAGTAAAAAATATTAAAAAAATTAAGAATCTGCGTTACTGTGGATGCATTTCTGAATAAACTAAAAGCAGCTGTAGTGCAGTGTAGTGCACAAAAAATCGGGATTAAATTCGGATAGAATTTATATTTAAATTTTTATTTGTCTAAAACAAGTTTCAACGCTAAATTTTTCTAAAAAAATTTGAAACTTCCAAACAAATCAAAATATTTTAATATTTGAAAGAAAAAAATGTACATTAGCTAAAATATGGGTGTAAATAAAGGATTTAGTTAAGTAAACTTATATTAATTTTTCTTTCAGAATTTTTACGATCTGAGATGGTTACAGTTACCATCTTCGATTGTAACAGTTATAATCTATAATAATTACAATTATTATTTTTGATAGTAATCGTTGCCATTATTAATAGTAACTATTACAATTGTCAATGATATCACATATTATTTTGTTACTAATTAATTTTATTACCATTTTAGATAGTAGGAGTTACTATTTTTATATAGTAGGTAGTATAATTAATTTTTCTCCATTTGGAAAAACTTCGATTAAATTATTTTGTTTGTAATATGCCTCTTCTCATAAATGATCGTTCGCGACTACAAGACCTATCATGACCACGGGATCTACCGCGGCTTCGAGATCTATCATGACCACATGATCTATCGCGGCTTCGCGATCTATCGTGACCTCGCAATTTTCTTCTATGACCTCCAGATCGTAAATGACATTTGAAATGAGCTCCATTACATCTTTTTGTTGATCTTTTCATTATTTTTGATCGTATTCCACCAGCCTTCCTTCTAATTAAATCCAGATTGATGTTATCTATACAATCTGAATCAATTTCTGATGACGATGATAAAGTAACAAATGATGGGCTTGCATAATTAGGTCCAAAAGATTTTCCTGGACCGGAATATTTTGATTGCTCTTTTATCTGATCCATTGACTTCATGAGGTCAATCATTATGATTAATTTTTCCACTAATGAATCCGGTATCTGATCAGGATCACTGTTCTTCTCCAGATCTCTTTGAAAGTCCGCAACCGTTATATTTTCTTTTGATGCCAAGTATATTATGAATCCAGCTGAAAAAGTGAAAGAAAATAGATTAATTTTTTTTTATGAAATTTCAATTTTAAACAAATTTTGTGGAAATAGATGTAACATATTTTGCAAAAATTAAACCTTATAGATAGATTCATTGATTTAAAAGTCTGGTTTTGATTGAACCTTTTTGCAATTTACAAATTCAATGATAAAATTTTTGATATCAAAAACTGATTAACTCTCATAAAAATTATTCAAACTCTTTCTGAAATTAATATACTATTTCAATTATAAAAATGTTAGATCTATTTTCATTTTATTCGAAGGAGTCGGTACTATTAATTTTTTTTAATTAAAAACTTACCCAAATCTTCGTCATCCAGTCTCAAGTAATCTTTAAGTTCCGAGCAAATTTTTGAAATGAGTTTAATAAATGAATTTAATAAATTTTTGTATTATTTACAAAATATTTGACTAATTGAGTAAAACGTTTTATTAACGTTGTATTTCCTTGGAAGTCTCGATATATTGGTATCATACTATGTGTGTTATGATGACAAAAAAGATTCAACCATGGTCTATACGCTGAACCCTTACACGCAATATGCTCCACCACCGTGGAATCAAGTTAAATTTACAAATGCCAATAGCAGTAGTAAAACAAAGCCGACATTATACAGTTTGCAGTATCCAAAAGGTAATCTTCAAGTTTAATAATATCATTTACGATGCAATTGTATATGGGGCATTCTATGCCAAATCGACCACTTTTGACCCCGACCCTTTTCGTTTTTTTCTGAAATTTTGGTATCTTTCTCTACCCTATTGAAAACAGTTTTTAGAATTCATTTTAATTTTTTTACCCAACCAAATAAACGTTACGAGTTATTTAAAAAAGATAGCTTTTTTTTTTTGTTGAATAACTGTAACTTTTTTGAAAATTAACTTATTGGGATGTTTTTTTTTTTTAATTTTTGTATTCAAATGTACTTTTTAGAAAAAGAATAAGAATAATAATTCGGATTCATATTCAACGTTTTTTTTTAAATTTTGTAAAAAATCGAAAATTTTGGGATGATTGACATTTTTGATTTTCGATTTTTTTTTTTATAAAAATCTTCAGTATTTTCTGCGAATTTCCTGAAATTTTCAGAGTGGTATTTTTTTCTTTCTATTTCTTAACTTTCCGCTAAGATTATTGAAAATTTTTAAAAATCGGAAAGCTATTTGGCTTTACCCCGTTTTTCGAAAATCGAGTTTTCATCAGATCTCGACGTTTCGAGGTCCTAGGAAGCTTCCCTCTGACTATACCCGCGATGGTGTGTGTGTGTAAAAACTATTTTTTCGAAATTACTCCGAAATTTTTCGTTCTATCAATTTAAACTTGAAGATTCTTTATGAAGCTTAAGAAACTGCGCCGAATGCCACCAACAGCGTGAAAATCGGTTCATTCATTCAAAAGTTATTGCGATTTGAAAATTCAAAAAATAGTGTTTTATCAAACTTCTATCAAACTTTTGAGCTTGAAGAGCCCAAAAGCTTACAAAAGCTATTTATTTGATAGCTCGGAGAGCTCAAAATAATACACAAATTGTATTTATGAGCTCGAAGAGCTCAAAAACGTCATAAGTGCAATTTCAAGCGTTTAGGTATAGAATTGGCGGGAAGTTATAGGGATGACCTTCAGGGTCAACCGTTTTTTTAATTTTTTTTGGTTGGGTGAGAAAATTTGAAAAAATTCTGAAAATTATTTTCAAGAGGGTATACCCTATAGAGCAAGATACTAAAATTTCAGAAAAATCGAAAAGGGTCGGGGTCAAAAGTGGTCGATTTGGAATGCCCCATTTATAAGCTAAATTATGTCTCTAAATTGATTTTCAGAGTTGAAGAACAACTATAAAAATATTTATTTTGATAAAACTAAGCTTAGATGGCCATGAAATAAAATTAATGGCCTATATCTTTCAAAAAAATATACCCGATCAATATAAGCAAACCATATTATTGCTGAATACATAAAATCTGTTGAAATGTTAAAAGACGGCAGATTGAATTCATTACCTGATTATATGAACGTAACAACATCACTTAAAATTTCCGTAATAAATTCCGATTTGGAAATTGCGGAATCTGGTTTTGACGAGAAACTTTTCAATCGTCAGTATGATGCGAAAAACACCATGAACCAATTAGCTGATACAAATCCTAAATTGACTGATTTTGTGTCGCAGTATCATGAAAAGCACTTTTCAATTCTGACAAAGAAAACAGATTATTTAACGGTAGTCACCGAAATCCACATCAATCTTCAGTTCATCCTCTTGACACTCGTGATGCTATTCTTGATTACAGTCGTCGTTATCCTGAACAATAAATTTAATGTAAGCTGAGGCCCATGACAAATAGCTTTCTCCAGAGGGCGCTGTGGGGCACGGAGTCGAAGGCTCGTTTAAAATCAACGAAAAGACCGTACAGTCGGCTTTTTTTTGTTTCTAAGTCCTATTTGCAGTGCAGCTAGCAGTGCAAAAATATTATCGGAGCAGCTCCTTTTTGCAACAAAGCCCGCTTGTTCTTCAGGCAAAACACCAGTCCTTTCGATCCAGTTTACTATTCTCTTTTTAATTATTGATGTGAAGACTTTTGTTATTACATTGATCATTGCAAGACCGCGGTAATTAGCAGGATCAGATGGGTCACCTTTTTTATGCAACATAAACATAGCTACATGGGCCCAATCACCGGGTACTTGCTCAGTGTCCATGATCTTGTTAAAAAAAGCCTGGATGTAGAGTAACCAGTTAGCAGGAAGGTTTTTGAGAAATTCCCCAGTGATTGTGTCCAGGCCTGGTGCTTTGCCATTTTTAATATCAGAGATACTGCTGCAAATTTCCTCGTACGATATTGACGTGTCCAGTACAGGATCTATGACGCCGAAATATGTACTGTTATCAGTTATTCTTACCGGAAATACTTTTTTATAAAATTCATTCCAGGTGGCGAGAGGCAGGGAAGGCGAATGCGAACGTTTCCTGAGACTGTTGTAGGTACGCCAAAATTGAGTTGTATTATTTATATCTGAGAATCTCTGAATGATCGAGAGCTTGTAGGATCTCAACTTGGTAGCTAATAAATCTTTATAACATTTCTTAATTTTTAAATACTCACTGAGCTCTGGGTTGTTGAACTTAACAGTTCGCGCTTGCCTTAGAGCTTGTGATAGTTGCTTCTTTGTATCCTGACAGTCCCTATCGACCAGGGTTTATGACTGGGCCTCTGTATGCAGTTTTTCCTAGGTCGTGAACTGAGCATTCCAGTTTTTTCCACTGCGGTTGTGATTGCTGATATCAGATTGGAGTGAAGGATGTTGGAATCTGAGGAAACAAAGGACGTTTCCAACAGTTGAGAGTAAAGCATGTTGTGTACATAGGATTCTTGGGATAAGTGACTGCTAGTTTTAATGTCTTCCTTAAAAATGTTAAAAAAAAAGTTTTTTTTTTTTTCAAAAATTTTGTTTTTTTATAAGCTATAAATTCTATCCCAATCTAAGAAAAAAAAAATTTTTTTTCGCTCCACTTTAACAATTAGCGCGTTTCTCTAATTTGAAATAACCGCGTAGTGGTCGCGTTAGACTAAGGGTCATCTGAGTGATCCGAACGAAAATGTAGCCAATGTAATTATTGTAAAGGAATTCAAAAAGTAACTTGCTCTCTAACAAAGTTATATACATTTAATACTTCATACATAACACTTAATATATGTCAAATAATAGTAAATTCGATATAATAAAATACACACATTAAAACATTTAAATATCATATTTATGAAAAAAATTAAACTGTAACCCATAAAACATTACAAAAGAACGACAATTGATCTGTCTTCTAAGTCTTCTAAGTCATAAGTAAGAAATTAGTGTCGGTAAGGTAAATTTTTTTAGGTAACTGGCGGTGAAGGAAATTTAAATTATATAATCTAAATTCAAACACAAACTTTTTATTCTAAATAAAAATAATTATTCTTGAAAATATTTATTGTTTTTATTTATTAAAATATACAAATATTGATTACTAAAATAAAACAAAAAATCGCTTATTTAATGGGAAATTATTTATTATTCTTTATAAAGTAATTTTTTGTTAATTATATAAAATATTAAAATCAAACTATTTTTTATTTGTTTCAACTTAAACTATTATTCATCTATACACTTTCTCAAAATTTATCAATATTAAAGGAACAAAAAAATCTTTTTTTTTTTTAATTTTTTAATATTTTTGAACTTACTAATTATATATGATATTCCTATATTTTTTTAACTTTAATCTAAATTTAAACGAATTATATTTAAATGAATAATTTTTTCTTCTTATGTTATTCTAATTACATAGATATAAAAAATAATTGTTTGTTTTATAATATTCATATGAAAAGAACGTAATTATTGATAAATGTTAAGAAGGTGTATAAATAAATAATAGTTTAAACTGAAACAAGTTAAAGAACAGTTTGTTTTTAATAGAATTAAAATAGAATTGTTTTATAGAATTAAAAAAAAAAAAAAAAAAAAAAATTAGTCCCTAAAATTACTTTTCACATAAGTTCTTTGCCCTTAGTTATCAGATATGAAAAAATTTGGGGTACTAAATGACGCACGCCAAGTACGTTGAAAAAATTGTTTTTAATTGTTAAATTTACTACAAAATTTTTTCAATTATTAAAAATCATAACGGCTACTTGGTCTGTTTTTTTTTGATTTTACGTCTTTTTGTAAAGTGATAATTTCTCATTGGTATTTTGGTAAATCAAAAGTTGTGAACGTGTACTTGGCGCAATTTATTACAGTGAAACTGTTTTTGTTCAGATTATAAATTCGTCTATACCCTAAAATTTATGATAGAAAAATTCCCATATTTAACAATAGAATTTAAAATAGAAAGGTTTACGATATTTGAAAGATTCTTATTTCTCTTACTAATATTATTACAAATAAATACATATATTGAGCGTGTTCAGCCGAACTAAGTCCTGAGTAAACTTAGTAAGATATGTATAGTATAGTAGATAGATATATGTATAGCAGGGAATGCTTTGACTATACTTAGGCTAACTAAGTTTACTCAGGACTTAGTTCGGCTGAACACGCTCATTTTAAATCTTACTGGGTTTTTCCCGCTATCATTTATTGCATTTACCTTACCGACAACTAATTTCTTACTTATGACTTAAAAGACTTAGAAGACAGATCAATTGTCGTTCTTTTGTAATGTTTCATGGGTTACAGTTTAATTTTTTTCATAAATATGATATTTAAATGTTTTAATGTGTGTATTTTATTATATAGAATTTACTATTATTTGACATATATTAAGTGTTATGTATGAAGTATTAAATGTATATAACTTGTTAAAGAGCAAGTTACTTTTTGAATTTCTTTACAATTATTACATTGGCTACATTTCCGTTCGGATCACTCAGATGACTCCTTAGACTACCAGAGCGCGCGAGCGGAATTTATCGGAAGCAAATGCGGTCAGTTCTGATAATGGAGCTCAGCCATCTCGTATCAGTCTCTCTCTATAACCAGGCGTGTCGCTCCGTCGTGTATGGATTACCATTAAAATGGCCGTGCTTAACCAGACGACACAACTATAATTTGTTTTATTATGTGCTTAATACCCCACTTTTAGTGATTTAATTAAGTTATAGTTATTAAAATATCTATGCAGTGATAATTACATCATTCTCTTCAGTGTATGCTTTATAAATAAATCGTTTATCTCTCAGTTTTAATGATATATCTAATGTGAATATTAAACGGTACACTCACTAGATAAGAATAAGGTATGATATTTTAGTTCTTACAACCTTTCACTTGGAAAAAAAAAATAGTCTGGTGAATTGAATTTAAAATTTTTATTTTTGTAGTTTTTTATTTTTACAGTATGTATTTTTTGATATTTATTATTTTGATCTAGAATAATAAACATATTTTGTTTTTTATTTTCAGTGTTGCTAATTATTTTCTACGAAACTATTTTTTGAAGTTGTTTGAGGACGCGCCCGATTTTAATCCACTAATTTAATAATTGTTGATTTTGTTTAATTAGTCCCTTTTAAATTATTGCTGTAAATAATTAATAATATTTTTTTCAATCTTTAACAATTTAATCTTACTTATGTTATTATTTACTATTAAATTCTCTATTGTCATTTTTACAAGTTTTAATCTTTAATCTGTTGTCATCATGAGATTTCTTATCTCACAATATGATTCAGAGGTAGCTAATAATAAAATAAACAGTAAATAATTATCGAGAAATTAAAAATCAAAAAATTTATAATTAGAAAAATTTTTGTGAAATTTTTACTTTTACTCCAATTAGATATTTAATTTAATGGGGTTTATTATTTTTGTTACATTAAATGTCAAATTTTTCACTTTTTTAGATGAAAGTAGTATTTAAGTTTTGGTTAATAGCAAGTGTTTTAATGGTTTTTGATAAGTTTTTGATTTTTCTTGAAAAAAAAAATTAAATCTAAAAAAATATTTTTAAAAAGTTGCATTTATAATTTTTTAAAGATAAATAATAATTTTTTTTTATAAATTTTTTTTGCCATAATTAATTTATTACAAAAATTCTCAAAATTATCAAATGTCTTTTAATCTCAATATCATAAAAAATTATATGAAATTTTTTTTTACACTAATTATTGAAATTGTAGGAAGAGTTTTTCTTTTAATGTAAATTATTAAGAAGTCAGGCTGGAATTTTTAGAATTTTTTTTTTCAAATAAATTAATGCAAAGAAATTAAAAAAAAATTGCCATGTAGAAATTGAAAATGCAATTTTTTAACTATTATTTTTTATAACAAATTTGTTTGTTGAATAAAATTAAAAAATAAAGTGACAGGTAACTTTCATGCCATGCAATTTCTTCAGTAGCTACAATAAATAAATAAATATATTTTTTTAAAAAGTCAATTTTGTTAGAATGATAAAAAATAGTCCAATTTATAAATAAAAATAAATAATTTAGTAATAATGTGAAAATCAATCAAGTATTTTGATAATTAAAAAGTATTTTAAATGCAATTGTATGCCATTTTCTGATTAGAATCTTGAATTTCTTCTACACTGAAATTGGCAGGCATCTAACAGCTACTGTAATTTTTTTTAATAGACAAATATAATGTAAAAAAAAATTATAAAAATTAATTTAGCAGAAAAAATAAAAAAAATTGACATTTAGAAATTTTAATAAATTAAAAATGCAATTTGTTAAAAATAATTTTTCGGTAAAAATTTTTTTGTTATATAAAATTAAAAAATGGTCAAGTGGCAGCTAACTTTAATGTCATAAAAAAATTTTACAGTTAAAAATTTAAAAAACTATGAATGTGATTTTTTAAAAATATTATCTCAGCAATAAATTATGATCATAAATAAAAAAATGGTCAGGTGTCATTTAATTTTAATCGGATTTTTTTATTTTTGAAAATCCAATTTGTTAAATTATCCTTTGCATTATTTATGTTACGAGGCTATTGTGTACTTTTACTGATTAGATCATTATTTGGTCAAGTTATGCTGACCACGTTTTTGATCAGTGATCCATTTCAACTCGTAATGTTAATGTTAAAAAAAATTTTTCTAATTTCTCCTGAATTTCAATGTTTAATTCATGTGAAACTAAATTATTTCTATAATACATTCAATAGGTTCTTCTTTTAAAGATATTTAATATTTGATGTTTATTTAATTTTCATACAACGTTTCGCAGCTTCCTCAGGTACTCAATTACAAATATCAACTGTCAAATTTATGTATAATAATTTCGGCATTCATACGGCTTAAAATTTCTTCTGTTTCTAGTATCATCTCACAATAATTAAAATATGATAAAATTGTCAATTATTAAATTAATAAAATATATCTTTTTATTACAAATCAATTGTAAGAAAAAAATATTTTAACTTGTAATTTTTTTGGTATAATCTTATAAAAAATTGACGGATGTCTGTTAATTTCAGTGTAATTAAATTATCCATCTGATAATTTAAAAAATAAGTCATCTTATAATAAAAAATTACAAATTTACATTTTGCTCGAGACAAAAAAAAATTAAAATATAAAATAAATTTTAATTTAAAACTGAAAATTTTGCAAATCAAAAAAAAAAATTATTTTTATAAAAAAAATTTTTTTTTATAAAAAAAAATGAGCTTGATAAATTTTAATTTCCCAATTAACATGAATGATTGAAAAGCAATTAATTATACTCCGAATTTCGAACGATATAAACTAATAGGAAAAGTAAAGGCACAGTGGTCTCTCTTGCTGGAATGTCGGATGTTCCATGTCCCCGTTTTCTCTATAAAGAAATAGAAATTTAAAAATAAAATTACTAATGGAAATTTTTGTAGTACTTTTGCTTTCTTTTTAGTTAAAAATAGTCATTTTTAATTAAATTACTAATACCGGTAATTTATTTCAGAAAAATTCAATTATTTTATAGAATGGATTCTTCAAGTATCGACATTAAATTGAAGAAAACATCGACATTTATCTGAATAATATTGTCGATTTAAAGTGTCAAGATGCGGGAGGTGTTAAATGTGATCCCTTGGAGGCTACCAGGGATCTAAAATAATTAAATATAAAATTATTTAAGGACAAAAAAACAAGAATAAGAGAAATAACTAAGAGACATTTTTTTTATATTTATTTTTTTTTAATTCATATTTTCACTTGGATTTTTTAAGTAAAAAAAAAGTAACAAAAAATGTCTTTTCTATCGAATCTGAAAAAAGCATTCCACTTCGGTGGAAATGATGCTAAAAAGAAAAAGCTGTATAATAACATAAAAATGGATTGTGACCCTTCTGAATTTTGGGACATGATTGGAGAACTCGGAGACGGTGCTTTTGGTAAAGTTTACAAGGTAAATTTTAAACTAGATCATTATTTTATTTCAGCATTTAAATTTGTTTTTTAAATCCTCTTTCGAGTTCATCAAACCAATTAACTATCAGATCGATATCTTTCAGAAACCTTATCTAGTACTCGTTCGCATCTAAGCTATTTTATGTTACAAATATTTATTCAATTAAAGTTTAAAATTTGTGTCACCCAATAATCCGTTTATAGAAGTATTATTTAATGTACTAAATAATTTTTCTAGTATTTAAAATTGAAAATAATCATTTTAATAAATTACCATAAAATGTAATTTTTTTTATTTAGGCGCAACATAAACAGACGCAACAGCTGGCTGCTGCAAAAATGTGTGCACTGGAAGGCGAAGACGATTTGAGTGATTTTATGATAGAAATCGATATTTTATCGGAGTGTAAACATCCTAATGTTGTTGAATTACACGAAGCCTATTTTATCGATGGAAAATTATGGGTAAATTTCTTAAAACATTTCTATTAATTTACATAATTATAATTTTAACTGTCATTATTTTTTCTGTTATTAATCATTTAAATAAAAATAATTTTTAATTTAGATGTTAATTGAGTACTGCGACGGTGGTGCTGTTGATTCGATAATGGTTGAATTAGAAAAACCATTGACTGAGCCCCAAGTATCCTATGTATGTCAACAAATGACCAAAGGCCTTACTTTTTTACATAAATCGAAAATAATTCATCGAGATTTAAAAGCTGGAAATGTTCTACTGACTATGGCTGGTGGTGTTAAAATTGGTAATATTTTTTATTTAATAAATTTAATAAATTATTAAAATATTAAGATACTAGCGCACAAAAGTATATTGACAATTAAATTATGTAAATATTTACTTTAAAATAAAATAAAATTTTTTCAGTAGACAGAAAAAAATTTTCTTTTGAAAAAATGAGCAATGTTGTTATAAGAAATTAATTTGTTAAAAATTTTGAACAATTTTATTTCTTAGCTGAAGCAATAAAAATTTTGGTAATTATTTACAAGTGGGCTCAACCCATGTTAAATTATTTTTTTTTTTTATAATTGTTCGTTTTTTTTGTGTACTATTCACAAAAAATATATCAAAAAAAGGTAAAATAGAAATTTTATCCAAAAACATAGAAGCCATTTTTTTCCAACTTTTAAAGGCCAAAAAGATATCGAAATCTTTATTTTTTCCTCTCACGACATTTTTTATCACAAATGCGCCGTAAAAAAAAAAACAGAATAAAAAAAAAATAAAAAAATGTTAATTTTTCACATAGTTATGACCCAAAATGGGGTTGACCCCGCTTGTAAATAATAACCAAAATTTCTCTCACAGTAATTTTCTTGTTGAAAAAAAAATTTTCAACATTTGAGAAAGAACAATTTTGGATGAAAATTCGCATGTTATTTCAAATAAAAATTTTAAAAGAAATTTTTTCTCTCAGTTTATGTAAAAATCAAATTAAATTTATTAAATTGAAATTACATGCTCACAAAAATAGAAGCGCTGAGACATTAACTGAATTTTAATTATTATTTATCATCTCAGCTGTTTAATAGTAAATTTTATTCATAGAATATTTTTTTAAAATAATAAATTAGTGACCTTTAGATTTCATATTCTTTTTAATTAACTCATGTAATATATTTATCAATACTTCAATTTATGAAACCGATATTGAGAATTTTTTTTTTAATTTTATTAAAAATAAAATAATAAAAAAAAATTCAATTTTAAAATGAATTTTTTTTCTTTACAAAAATTGTTTTTAAACAGAGAATGAATTTATGTCTATTTCTTTTCATCATAAAAAAATCTTCATTGATTTGCATGAAAATCTGTTGAGAAATAGATTTTTATACTGCTTCTCATTATAAATTCATTTATGGTCATTACACATGTATAAAATATAATGCAATAATGAGATGAATTTATGATTAAATTATCGTTTTAAAATAAGAGACATGTTACATTTACCATGAACTAAATTCTCTTTTTGTACAATGGCAATTTAAATATTTATTAATATAATTTTTCACATTAATCTTTTAGCTGACTTTGGTGTATCCGCAAAAAATAAACACACGTTGCAGAAACATGATACTTTTATTGGTACGCCTTATTGGATGGCTCCGGAAGTTGTTTTATGTGAAACATTTCGTGATAATCCTTATGACTTCAAAGTAATTATTAAAAAAAATTTAACAAACTTATTTATTATAATGAATTTTATTGAAATAAAAAAATAAAAATTTTAGGTCGACATTTGGTCACTTGGAATAACACTTATAGAATTTGCTCAAATGGAACCGCCAAATCATGAAATGTCTCCAATGCGAGTACTTTTAAAAATTCAAAAAAGCGATCCACCAAAGCTGGAGCAGCCCGGAAAATGGAGTAAAGAGTTCAATGATTTTATTGCTAAAGCATTGATAAAAGATCCTCAGACACGACCAACAGCAGATGAACTTCTCAAGCATCCATTTATTAATCGCACACTTGATTCAAAGCCCATTCGGGACCTACTGTTAGAGTATAAAGCTGATGTTGTTGAAGAAGAGCTTGTTGATGAGGAAGCTGAAGTAAGTTTTTTTTTTCTTTTACTTTTACTATTCACTACACAAAATAGTTATAATAAATTAGCTATCCTTGGAATTAAAATGTCAACTCCTCGCACGTTTTTTTTAATATGTAATTTCACAATAGAAATTAATCAATAATTTTGCAACTTGAGCCTCCCAATCGTTTAACTATTTATAGTATAATTGTACTCAGGAATAATGGACGTTATGATAGTCACGCTAGTAGTACTCGGAAAAATTATTTTTATCAGTATTAACGCTAATAATTTATTCATAATCCAGAGAATTAAATTTCATTTTTTATTAAACTATTATTATTAAAAATACTATTATTAAAAATATAAATGACTGAAGAAAAAAAATTATTAATACTAATTATTGATTTAATGAAAAAAAAAAAAATATACCAGAGAAAACCAGTCATTATAATACAATTAGATTGTGTGAAGCATGAAATGATAAAATGAAATATTTCATTTAAGATCAAAGAGAAAAAATTTCAAGCTAGATTTAAGATGAGAGGGGAGAGAATTAAAGTTTTTGTATAAAACGGTACTTATGAATAAATTATTAGATTTTTATCATAAGAATTTTATTATTATTTTAAAATTGAATCTTCTGTGGGTGGCACAAAATATTGAATATTTTTTTTTTTTGCAAGTTTGTTATGAAAATATGTTAGTTTGTTGTGTTTTTTAAAGCTCTCTTCAAAGATCAGATGGATAAAAAATTTTTTAGGGTTCGCTCAAAATTTTTTTAAATCTTGAAAATTGTCGAAAATTATAATTTTTTGGCTTTAAATTTTTTTTTCGGTGAAAAATTATGTTCATTACAGAGAAAAAAAGTTGGTTGTAAAAATTATTGTTGCGATAAAAAAAATAGTAATCTCTAATAAAAAGTTATAAACAATTACATTTAAACTTAATTAGTAAGTTGAGACTTTATTCTAAAAATAAAAATTTTTTGTAACTAAAACATTATAACTTTGATAATAATAAAAAATAGAAATTCTGACTTTTAATTTTTTTATAATTCTAATTTTTTGTATGAGTTGAAGATTACTTTCTCAGATTGTAATTTTTATATGAAATTTAGTAAAAATTCTGTAATTTTTTTTCTCTGCGTTCTAAAAATTTAATTAAGTGAAAATTTTTATTTCTAAAAGTCACTCAAAATTTTTTTAGCTTTCAAAGATTTTAAATAAATATTTGTTAGTTAAAACTTTAGTAACAATTTTTTTTTTTAAATTTTTATTCATATCTCAAACTTATTTTATTTTTATTCTTCAATATTACTCAATAGAAAAAATTTTCAGGAGAGCTCTCAAAACATGATAAACCAATATTTTTTCACAAGAGACTCGAAAAAAAATGTTTCTTCGTGTCACTCTGACAACTATTCAGTTTATAAGTTTAACATTACAAAAAAAAACAAATTTTAAACTTCATTAATAACATTAATTCTTATTATAAATTTTTGAAATTAAATAAAACTAAACTAACTAATAATAATTTTATTACGTCCATTTAACCTTGTAAATTATCCAAACATTTAGCATGTTAGGAAGAAATATGCGCGAGAGAAAAAAAAGTTACAATTTATGAAATAACAAATGTAAAAATAAATGAACAAGCATTAGGCTTGTAATTAATCGTCTTTAGTTGTTTTCTGAATAAATTATTTTTATAAAAATTATTTTACACGCTTGCGAAATAATAGAAGGCTAAGAAGGCAAAAAAACACAGAGAACAATATCAACGGATTGGTAAGCTGCTCCCGAGACAACAATATATAGCATCGATGTTAAAAAAATCGTTTTACTTTATTGCTACACCTTGCATTGGAAATAGTGATTGATTTTTTAATAATCCGTCTGTAGCATATGTCGCTATTTTTGTACCTTGTAATTTTTTTTTTTTTATTATAAATATATAGTAATTATTACTGATAATATATTTTTACAAATTAAAATAATGTTAAATAGAATGTTCCTTATTAGATGTGATGAATAATGTTTTAGTAAAAAATAGAGTTTATTCTAAGCTGTTATTTTATTTTCTTATTGGCTGCATTGCTAGATACCTGACTTGATTAAGTTAACTTGACTATTGTTAGTTAATTATTTTTATTAATGTTTAATGTATACTTCAATGGATAATTTTAAATATTTTTATGAATGTCATAATTTTTTAACTTTGGTTGTGCATGCGGCTCTCCCGGGCCTCACCAGCCCCATCACTCAAACTCTTGTCTTCAGGTTAGTAGCTTCTTCCCCATTTCAAATTTGTTAAACTTCAATCTTCATTTTGGTCAAAATATTTTATTTATATCTTCAATATACATAGCTACCCAAAATAAAATTTTTAGATGGTAGTAAATTTAGAAATTGGACAATAAAATTAATTAATAAAATAATTTGATAATAAATTTAAATAGTAGGCACAAAAATAAATTTTGAATTGTTAAAAACAATTTTTTATTCATTAATTTATAACTTACGGAAATAAATTTTAAATATTTAATGTGAATGTTTTTAGCTAATTTTCAAGGAATCGATGGATGTCATGGCGGTTGGATGTCTAGGATTTTTATTATAATTAAGATAGCTTTTTACAGTAGTTGAAAATTTTTTCTTTTAATTGTATCTATTGTATTTTAATTATTTTTTCTTATTATTTTAGGAGCAACGCACGTCGCAGTTACCTCTGGAGTTGGACCAACTCGGAGATGATTCAACGTCGATGCGCAGCGACACTGAAGTTAAACGTAAAATATTTATAAAATTAATTTACATTTAAAGATATTATTAATAATGTAGTCTAGTTCGTCAGCTAAAAAAATAGGAGATTTTTGGGAATTTCTCGTGAGCTCGCTATGAAAGATATGTTTAAAAAATTTATAGGGATGATGAATCAAGTCTCAAATTACAAAAATAAAAATTTTTTTCTGTTTTTTTACAAAAAATTCGCACTCAAACGGAATTCAATAAATCAGAGATAGGTCGGTTCCTACAAGATATTTCGGCAACGCCTTGTCCGAAACAAAAAAGCGCCATTCGGCCACATCCGACATGGATAGGTAGATTTCTTATTTGAATATTGAAAAAACACGTTATTAAAAGTCAATAATGTCTTAAAACTTATTTTTTTTATTATATTTTTGCAAATAACGATATGAGATCGACTACAACAAATAGATATTCAAAGACATCTACTCAAAAAATAGGATTTATAACAGATGAAAGTCATTTGATGATAAAAGCTAAAAATTCATTTATTCTTGATTTTTTTTTAATTTTCCCAACTACGAAATGAATTGAAAAAAGTATTAAAAGTCGACGAATAATAGCTTAAATTAAAGGTAATCATGTGAACTTTAAAATAAATTTAGTAGATTTAAGGTAATTTTTACGGCTTAAAAATTATTCAAAGAAAAAAGGCCGAAATGCGTTCATTAAAAAATTTTTTCTAATTTTTAAAATCACGGAATTAATTAAAAAAATCATCAAAACTAGATGAATAATAGCTTAAATTAAAGGTAATTAAATGACGTTTGAGATAAATTTAATAGATTTCATCTATCTTTTACATCTGGAAAATTATTTCCATAAAATATACGAAATTCAAAATTTTTAAAAAATAAAAAAAATTTTCAAACACCCACAACTCGTAAACTAACCGGCCGATTTTCCTCATCTTCGAATTTGATCTTAGTATTGATCCACAGAATGAGCCCACAAAATTTCATAAAGATAGGTTGAGAACTGTGGGCGCAATCCTGCTTACATCGCGCGTTATATCACAAAAATACATAAATAAACTTTTGAGCCAATGCCATTTTTCGACATTACTCGATGAAATGAAACATATTATGACAAAATTTTTTTAAAATTACGACATGAGACCGGCTACAACAGATAAATTTCTAAAGAAATCTACCTAAAAACCGAAATGTTTTGGATTCGGTATGGCAATGGCTACAAAATAGACTATTAATATTAATTTTTAACAACTTTGTTAATATTAAGTACCAAAAATCAAAATATTGAATAAATATTTTTTTCTCTATAATTATTTGTAAAAAAAAAAAAATTAGTAAAACTCAATATTTTAACATGACGATAGTTTATTTTGTAAGTATTTATGTGTAGAATATGTGGTTAAAATTTTAAAAGAATCAGCTCAAGTTTTTTAAATAAAAAATCATAAAAAATCTTACTAAAATTTAATCTGCGAGCCATCGCCCGACACATTTAATACATCCCGGGGAATTCTTAAATGCATATACATTCGAAAAATGTAAAATTAAAATAGAATTTTCGAAAATGACCTACTAGACTCCATCCTTAAATATTAAAAAAAAAAAAAAATTACTAATTTCTTTATTATTTTCAGTTGTTGAAAGGGAGAATCTTGTGTCGCCGGAATCACCGAAGAAAGAAGAAAGCAACAAACGTGAGATTAATCGTGAGGGTGAAAAAGAAGAAAAGAATAAAAAACTTCGTAAAGCAGAATCTAAAGAAAATATTGCTTCGTCTGTTGACAAAAAAACTGTAAGATTTACTTTGATAATTGTTTCAATAATTACATCGACAATATATATTTTAAAATTTAATTAATGAAAATTTTTTAATCTAAAGGCACCAAAACCTCCAGCATCGTGTGAATTAAGTGAACGCCGTTCGTCTCGCGATAAAGGACCAGCACCACCTCCACCACCAGCAATGCGACAAAATAGCAAAAGCGAGGACGCTGAATGCGCTGCTAAAGTTCCCGAAAAGTCGAGTTCTGGAGAAGCGAATGAGCGTTCATGTTCACTTGATGATAATAAGGACCAAGAAAAACTTAAACCCGTAGAAAATAATTTGAATATTTCCGCAGTGTCTTCAGTAGCGTCGGTAGATAAAAAGATGACAGATGAGGTTGAAGATGCAGCTGAAACGAGTGTCAAGAAAAATGACTGTAAGGATGATATTAAAGAGAAAATTGAATCGGTTCTTAAGACTGAGGAGAGTTCAGAAACATTATTTACTCCGAAACAAGATTCTACTGAAGAATCAAATAGGTGAGATTTTTACAGATAGATGAATAAATTTTATCGTAGAGCCTAGCTCTTTTAGAATTATTAAGGAGGTTCCGTGAAAAATCACTTTTTTTTACAATATTCTTCAATTTTTGAATACGCGTACTTTTAAGTATTCTCGATACGAATACATTTTTTTTAATAGTCCTTGTGGTGCTAATTTTCGAAATATTAGCAGTTAAAAATCGTACATCTAACATGTATTCCCTATCCTGACCGTAATTAGAGTGAACATTTTATTGAATAACCATACAACCATACTTTTCTTAGGATTTTTTTGAAAAACTGACAATATTTAATTGAAGTTATAGCAAGTATTTTTTATCAAAAATAACAAACGAGTGGAATTCATTTTTTTATAAAAAATGTTTGAAGTTAGCGACTTTCGATATTTTACGTGAGTGGAAGTAAGTAAGCGATAGTCTGTAAAGAGAGGCAGCACTAGTGTGTGAGAAAGAAACCAATAGCCATAACCTATTGGTATCTTTTTCTTGCCATGGAACTTCCTTAATAAAATAAATTTAGTCTTTTACAACTATACACTGTAAGAAAAAAATTAAGAGAATTATTTTAAGTAGAGGCATAAGTTTTAGGTACTTTTTGAAATGTCGTAAAAAAAAGGCAAACAATATTTTTACTACATATTTGTTTTACAAGATATTTATTAATATTTTGAGAATACACATAAAAAAAGTGAAGAAATTTAAAACTCAAAAATTTATCAGCCGATAAAGTGGGAAGTCTCAAAAAATTAACTTAATTCAAGAGAAAAATTTTTGAACTTTATAATTTACTTCAACAAAAAAAATTTCTTGACTTAGTTTCGTACATAGTTTGTGAAATGCTAATGTATATAAATAATACAAATATAAGTACATATTTGTAACAGTAATAATTGTAGTATTGTAACGTCATAAAAAGTACATTAATATTAATTCTTCAAAAAAAAAAAAAAAAAAATTAATTAAAATACGCAATTTGAAATTTAGAGAATTTGTCAATTTAAATCTAGTAATATTGTTTGAAGTTATTAGAGATAAAATTACAATTATACAATTGATATTTTTTTTTTCTTAAAATAATAAGATTCTTGTTTACTCTTTATTTTGAGAAAAATTTGATTTTAATTACATCAAAATTTTTTATCTATAATTTTTTACGTAAAAATTTTGAAATGAAAAAAATTTTCAAATGTAGAATCTAAATAATTTTTTTATTTTAATTATTGCAGTAGCCAAAATATTATATATGACTTTCATTAATTTTGGAAAGTTTTTTTTTATCTTTTACTTTAATTGAGATATTTTTTATTTAATTTACAACAATGTTATCGATAATACTTTATATTTTTTAGTTTGTTGGCTGTCCAGTCTAATACAACAATTTTTTCTCTAATTTTTCGTAATATTATTAGCCTGTATTTCTCTCCAGGCATAAACAATTTATCCTCAATTCATATCTAAATTTGTCATTAGATATAAAATTGACTGAAAAAATAATTCGGACGGCCCAGACCACAGGACCATCAGTCAAATTCATCTCTAATGACAAATTTAGATATGAATTGAGGATAAATTGTTTATGGCTGAAGGGAAATACAGGCTAACAATATTACGAAAAAATAGAGAAAAAATTGTTGTATTAGACTGGGCAGCCAATAAACTAAAAAATATAAAGTATTATAAAAACCAGTCTTTAGAAAAAATAAATATTCAAAGTTATCGATAATATTAAAAAAAAAAATGAAATCCAGCAAACTAGAATGTAAAAATTTGAACTTATATTAAAATAATAACTTTTTTGTTCAACAGAGCTCAAGAAAGTCAAAAACCCGAAAAACAACGACCTAGCACTAAAAATTTGGAAGCAAAGCGTCGATCAGTGGAAGAAAAACTGACAGCAGTTTTAGAAAAGCGTATTTCAATGGTTACAGACAAGTACCAGCCTCCAATCGTAATCGACAAAAATTCAAAAGCTAGTTCTGTAGAAAACATAAAAACAGACTATGAGCAGCCTCCAAAAAGTGAATTAACAAAGAGCCGTAGTATTGATTCATCAAGATTAGATTCTTCGGACAGTAAATTCGCTCCTGAATTCCAGAGTCCATTTTCTCATGACCGTGATTTATCAACAGTCGACAGTTCCAATCGCGACTCAAATTTGAATGTGTCCGTAATAACGTCAACTCCAAACCGCAATGTCGGCAACCGGAGTACATCGAGAAGAGACAGCAGCGACGTAGTAGTTATAACAGGAAAATCTCTAGACGTGGACGTTCGATCATCATCATCATCGACGACTGTCCGGATAACATCTGAATCTCCAGACTTGTCTAATAGCTTAGCATCCAACATAAGTCAAGTCACTGTTGTAACGACTCACCCGCCGGTTTTGATAGACGCAACGTCTACGCCTCCTTTGCGACCTCCGTCATCAGAAGTGGTGATTGTCGCTAATGAAACAAACAAAACTCAAGTAAACGAAAGCTCAACTGACGACGATGGGTTTACAAGCCTGGATTCACTGGAATATACGCCTCAAGAACAGCCGATTGTTGTAACAGAAGTGTCCAAGCAAATTGGAAAAAAATTGGATGAATCCGAGGTGGTAATTGTTAGCCCGATTGTCGATGAACTTCAGGATACTAGTCACGTATCTGTGGTGACTGTCGGCGATGAAAAAGAGCAGGTTAAAGACTCATCAATCCTTGGCTCCAAGAACATCATCAAATCTGGACCAGCTTACGGTAATTTACGAAATGATTTCTTTGTATTTAATAAGTATTTTTAATTATTAAGAAATATTTTTTATTCCCTAAAAAATCACTTAGAAATCTTTTAAGAAATCAATTTGTTACTCCCAAAAAAATCCTTCTGAGGTAAAGTACCCAGTAGTTGAACAAGTTTCAAAGTAAAACGTATTTTACCCTATTTTTAATATATAAAGATGTAATTATTAGTTCAAATTAGTGATTTTCATAAAAGTATAAACAATTTTAAATTTATTGAAGCGCGAAATAACGCAGATAATTTAATATTTATATTTTAACAACGTTTCTAAGATAGACTATAAAAGAAGTAGTAGTTGAACAATCAATTCTGACAAGCCGCAGTAATTAAACACTCCGGGAGCAGTAGTTGACCTAATTAAATATATGCCAGTAGGCACAGCAAAAATTTTCAACGTTTTATTGAAACATCAAAAGAATTATAACATATTATTGAATAATATGAATATTTAATATGTTCATCTAAAAATGAGGAATATTTGTGTTTAATTTTTTAATTACATTTTTTATAAATGACAAAGCAAATTTTCAATTATAAATAAAAAAAACTCAATTCAAAACGTTCAATAATTTTTAACTACACTAATTTTTAGCTATAAAACTTATTTAATTTGCAGTAATTAATACAAATCACAATGCTGATCACTAGTCTATAAACCTATTAGAGATTAGAGTGCTGTTAAAATTATACGGTCCCAGCTTGTTCAAGTTCTGGGTATTGCTTTGAAAATTTGGAAGTATAGTTAAACGCTAAAATTTAATATAAAAATTATAGTTTATGTCTTTGCAAAAAATATGTCGCGTGCCTAATGCCAAAAGGGCGGATTAAAGTTATACGCCCTTTTGGCTTTACAAATCCAAAAGGGCGTATAATTTTTTTTTTTGTGCCAATCGTTTTGTAAACAAGTTCTAAGCCTTAAAATGAAAAAAAAAAAATTCCAAAGCCAAAAAAGCGTATGTCTCAAGTTATACGCCCTTTTGGCTTTAGAACACTGAGAATTTAGTTATCTAAAGCCAAAAGGGCGTATAATTTTTAACTTCCCGTTAAGAAAATTAAAAATTTTCTAAAAGCGGGAAGTTATTGGTTTTACCCTGTTTTTTAAAAATAGAGTTTTCATAAGATCTATATTCAGCTATACTCAGCTCAAAAAATTTTGTAATGATTAGTTAATAATTTCTTACTTATAATAAGATGTTTTTCATTCTATATATACATATTATGGATTTTAACTACAATTTTATGCAACGAATAAGAAGGAAATTTATAAAAAATATAAAATTTTAGTACGCGAAAAAATTTTTAATTCATATGCTTCTTTTATCATTGAAGTGTCCAAAATGGTGAAAATTTAAATTTACTACCATCGAAAATATTGACTTTTTCAAACTTTTTTTTTTTCACAAACTTTCTCCGGACAATTTTGAAGACTGTTGTACGAAATTATGAAAAATCTTGATTATTTTTTATACGCCCTTTTGGTTTTAGACCGATAATTTTCTAAAGCCACGATCTTGACGTTTCGAGCGATTATAAAAAGAATGGCAAAAAAAAAATTTTTTTTATACGCCCTTTTGGCATGGAACCCTATCTAACTGCTGTGACACGTCCTTTTGACATTATGCACGCGATGTATTATTTATAGAAAAGACTATTTCATTGGGTGGTACAATTTTTTTGACTTAAAATAATGATATACCGTTTTTTTTTTACTGATTGTTCGGTTTACGATTTTGTACCTTTTTCATGAAAAAAAAATGACATCTATCGGCTATTCTCGACATGTCAACTTTTAAGTTAGCAAAAATATAATTAATTTAATTTATAATTGAAAAAACTTCCAGAAATCAATTACTGTATCATTGAATAATTATAACATGCGCGTATTACTCATAATAAATATACGGATTTTCTATTCCAACAATTTGAAAAGTCTGTTCAAGTACTGGTCCCATTTTTATAAGTGTTCAAGTACTGGGTACTTTACCTTATCAGTGTAGCGGAGAAGAAACTAAAAATTCAATAACTATTACAGGTACTACCGTGGAGTCCTCGGATGTTGATGAAGTTAATGGTAATTTGAAGAAGATGAATGGAATTACCAACAAACCAAAAGAATTGAAAACAAAACGAATCTCATCGGAGTGTTACGATGGCTCGAGGTCTCACAGCGACTCGAGTTCTACCCGGTCTCATACTCCAAACAAAAGTATCGACCGTTCGGATGCTGAGTCTATTTCAACGACAATTAGTCAAGACAGTCGTGGATCTAATAAAGAAAATCACACAGAATCTCGTCAATCGGAAGAAGTTGACACTGTTGTTCTGAGACGTAAACCTGAGTATACTCGAGAGGTAACACGTACCAGAACGAAAGAAGATATACAGTTGATGAATTTGAAGAAGAAAACGAGAAAAAGAACGCGTAAATTTGAAATTGACGGTATTGTTGTCACAACAACAACTTCTAAGGTTATTTATGGTGACGACGAAAATGGACGCGTGTATGACGATCAAATATTCCGTAAGCAGGAATTGAGAGAACTTAAAATGCTGCAAAAAATGGAACAAAAACAGTTCCAAGATTTGACGCAGAAATCTCAGTTTACAAAAGACCAGCAGGAAAGAAAATTCGAACAAGAGAGACAGATGTTGGAGCGTAACGCGGATACTGATTTGGAAAGCTTGGCTAAAAATCAGCGGCAACAAATTGAACGGGCTGAGGCTCAGCAGGAGGCGGATCTACGTTTATCTTCTAGGAAAATACGCGGTGAACAAGATCGGGAATTGAAGCAATTCCGTGAGGGGTTGAAGCAAGAGCTAAGACTTTTAAAACAAGAGGTTGATTTAATGCCAAAGGAAAAACGAAAGAATGCATTCAAAGCTAAAAAAGAAAAACTAGAAGCCGAGCATGAAGAAAGAGAAAAAATTTATGTTGAAAAATTGCATGAAAGTCATGATAGTACATTACGAAGATTATCTGATTCTCATCGTGAAAAAATAGCGTTAATGGAACGGCAATTTTTACAACAAAAGCAACAACTTATGCGCGCTCGTGAGTCTGCTATTTGGGAGTTGGAAGAACGGCAAATTCATGAAAAACAGCAACTGTTGAAAAAACAACTTAAAGATATATTTTTTTTACAACGACATCAAATGCTTATAAGGCACGATAAAGAGTTGGAACAGATGAAACGAATGAATTTAAGGAAAGAAGAAGAATTGATTAAACGTCAAACGGTTGAGCGCAGAAATTTACCCAAGAGAATTCGTAATGAAATGAAAGCACGGGAAATGATGTTCAGAGAATCTATGAGAATTTCTATTTCAACTACACTCACACCAGATCCAGATGCCGAGCGAGAGAAACTTAAAAAATTTCAAGAAAATGAGAAAAAACGGTATCGCGCTGAACAGCAGAGATTTGAGCTTAAGCACGCGAGGCAGTTGGAAGAAATGCGAGCCCAAAGTGATGCTACTATTAAAGAGCTTGAGCAGTTGCAAAATGAGAAAAGGAAGATGCTGATGGAGCATGAAACAATGAAACTTAAAGAGCAGGAGGAAACTTATACTAAAGAGCTCAGGGAGTGGAAAGCTCTGTTGAAACCTCGAAAGCAGGTAATATAAATATGTCCATTTATTACTTTTTTATTTTTATTTTAAGCCTTTTTTTATTTTTTTATTTTATTTGATTATTAATTCAGTTTTTTATTAAAGTGCTAGAGGATTATCCAAAACTTTAAGGTAGTTTGGTAGCCAAATCTCTTACACTAGGGTAGCGCAAAAAACCGGTTATGTTCTTTTATTGTCTTCTATAAAAATATGTTAGTTTATCATGTTTCAAGTCGGCTCGACAAAAAATTTATTTGGGATTACTCATGATTTTTTTAATTTTAAAAGTACAGCATTTAAAATGTTTCCGATTAAGTTAAATGAAAGTTGAAACATTAATAAAAATTAGAAAATTATTATGACTGTATTTTAATTTAGAAATATTTATTCGGCATCTTTAAAAGTTTAAAAAATCTTGAGCTACTTGAAATAATATTTTCGATTTTAATTTTTCGAATGTTTATAATTTTCAACCTAAAATATAATTTTTGAAAATTTTCTAATTAAAAAATTTTTTATCGAGTTGATTTTTTAAGACGGTTCATAAAATTTAACTAACAAATATATTTTTATATGATACTTAAAAAATAAATCATAGTTTAAAAATCTAAAAAAAAATTAATTATATTACAGAAGAAGCCTGAGGTATTTGATATCAATTTTAGTAAATATTTAATTGATAGAAAATTCTAAAATTAAATATATTCAATTTATTTAATTGTAAACTTAAATCGATTAAAAAAATGTTTTGAAGAACATCTAAGCATTTTTTTACAATTGAATTACAATCGAGTTGCGTTATGAGCCCTCTTAGTGTCTCTCTCATATTAACGCGAGTCTGGTTAAAAAAAAAAAAGAAAACAAGCCGGGCTCATAACGCGACTCGACTGTAATTAATTTAATAATATCTCTATTCTAATTTTAAACTTATTTTTTTTTTATTAAACCTCGTTTAACTTTTTAAACTATTATTTATTTACAAATTTTTTAATATAATTAAAGACCAAGAGAGTTAGATTGCAATATTTTATTTAATTAAAAAATATAATATTTACTATCATCCTACGGATGATGTTTATTTAATTTGTAGAATTAGTCATTTTTTTAAATCCTAATGACTCAAAACGTTAAAATAATGATATTAAATTATATTGTACACATAGTCGGTTTCTTTGCGCCACACTATCTTACACTTGACCCGAAATTATTTTCTTAAGATAGTTGTTATAGTACAATATTGTCAAAAAATTATAGATTATACGCGCCGCAAAAGTATATGAGCTTGTAGCTAAATAATCCAAAATTTTTACGCAAGACTGTACCCGTGGAGACGCAACCCATACAATTGTTTCTTTTTAAATAATTAGACGGTCAAAAATAAAAAAAAATTTTTTTTAAACTCACAACAAATACATTAAAAAGCTGTCATTTTTTTGAAAGTTTCTGACAGTAATTTTTTTTTATAACTAAAAAACTGGTACAGAACTGCAGAGAGCGTATGCAATCAATGTTAAATATCCAATTTTTAATTGAATTCATCTCGGGTTATAGGTGGTCAATCGACTTCAAATTTTAAGGATAATTGTATCATCATGTCCTTAATAAGTATACAAAAATTTAGAATTTTCTGACGATATGCCTTAACCACGACAACTATCTTAATTTTATCCAAAAGACTATTATATACTTTAATGCACGTAAAAAAAAATCCTAAAACTCCTGAAATAAAATGGTTTACGGATACTAAACTACCTTAAAATAAACCCGATAAATAAGTTAATTAAATAATTAACCTGTTGTAGAATTTAGAGGCGGAACTGGCAAGTGAAGTAGAAGCATGGGAGTTACGTTACAAAGATTACCTATCGTCGTGGCATTCCCGCATTTCTCTTGATACTCTTACACAGAGAACGATGTCAACAACAGACATCTGGAAACTGTCCCCAAAACTTACACGCTCCTCTCCTAATTCACCGACTCCTATCAGTATCCCAAGAGTAACACTTAGAAATGGCTCAGAAACTAATTCCATTGCTGGAACACTATCCAGACCTTCTAGTGTTATCTTCCCGCCATCTCGCAAATAATCCTTATCTATTATATAGCTTATTGTATCCTGCGTATTAATATTATCTGCTTTTTTCCTTTTTGCTTATTTTATTTGTTTTGCTTTATAAATTTATTTTATTGTTAAATATTTAAACACACATTTATGTATAGATTATTATTATTAGTATTAAGTCATTTTGTGATCAATGTCTCGCAAAAAATGGGTTTTTGTTCATTTAGATTTTGTTAGAAAAATCGCTTGTGGATTAGAGGGGAATATTGCAATTTAGTTAATTTAATTTAAAGCAGAAAAAAATTATATGTAATAGTTATCATGCTTTTTTTTTTTTGTGTTTTTGTCTTGGGGAAAATATTCATTCATTTTTGTTGTATTTAAAAAAAAATTCCTTTTGAAAAATGAATAGAGAAAAAAAAACAACGGAATTGGCAAATAAGTGAATTTAAAATTAATTATATAGAAGGTTAGTTATATTTTCAAAATTTGTATAAAAGATTTTTTTATCTCTGATCCACAAAAAAAAAAATTTTTAAGTCCAGTTGGAAAATATAAAAATAATTTTATTGAATAAATATTTATTTATTAAAAATTTTTCAGAGATTGGAAGAAATATTTGTATTACAATTGGAAGAACAAGAAGCAATATTTGGTCCAAATTCAACTCCTTTATGTCTACCATCAGATCTTCCGGATTTAACTCACACAGCAGGTTCAACGCGAAGTTCACTGTCTTCCGTAAGCGAGGGTTGAAAAAATAAAATACACACACTTTTATTATGAAATCACTCACCAAAAAAATTAATTATAAATATTATAAATGGCATTATAATCACATTGTTCTTCCATTATCCAGTGATTAGCCTTTTGATTTATTTTATTTATTTTTTTTTATTTTATTCACCAAGTGGATTATTATTTTGGTATCAAATTAAATAATAAAAATTGTTCTTCCTTATATTATTTTTATAATATGTTGATTAAAAATTTAATAAGACTTTGCAGTTAATAGTTATTAAAATAAGAAAACGTTAAATTGTAAATATATGTTTTTCGAATTTTTAAAATCGAAAGTAAGTTAGGGTACAAAAAAAAAAAAATTGAAAATATTCCGCCCGAAAAAAAATCTTTTTTATTTAAAAACTGTCAATCAAACATTTTTTAGTAAGACTATTGCTTGTTTAATGTATCAAAAATTATAATTATAATAAGAATAAAAAAATTTTTAATAAGAATTCGAAACAACGAATTCGTTTGATAATTTTGACTGTCTAAAAATAAATCATGTTCGATTATTCATTTTTTGTACGGTATTAAAATCCAAAAAAAAAAGTTGAGCATTTACATTATATTATAATTATAATAATAACTGAATAGATAAATATTAATATTTATTATCTATTTTAATAATTAATAAACAATTTAATAAATCGATTACTAACGCTATATACACTGTAATATTCGTGTGAATGATTGAGAATGCATCATTATATTTTCTTCTTAGAAATATATTTGCCGTATACGTGATCAATGGGACTAAAAAAAAGACGAAAAGTGATTATTATAAAGTGAGCGATTAAAGGATGCGTGAATGTTTTTAAATAATCCATTATTACATATTTTCAGTATATCACTCGACATAGATATAAAATTGTAGGATCTATTCTAAAATAATTAAATATATGGGAATTAATTTTTTGTAAATATATTGTTAATTTAAGTTCATCAAGTAATTTTTTTTAATTAATCTATTAATAAACTAGGTTCTTTTTTTTTAATTTTTTTTGTTAAGTATTTTTCTATAACAGGAAGTGGTTTTGTAGCCGTCTTTTTAATCTCCAAATGTTATTAAAACAATTAATGATAAAAAAAATATCAAGTCTTTTGGTTATTATTATTCATTCCATTTTTTTATTTTCATGGTAATAATTGATATTATAGAATAATATATCTTTTATTTTAAATCAAGTGATTTACAAAATTTTCATCAAGTGAACTGGTATTATTTTTTGTAAAAAATTTTAAATCAAGAATCTTGTACTCGGATTTTCTGTGAAAATTTTATCATGTTAATTAATATTTACTTCATTAACAAATGATTTTTTTTTTTTAATTCCATTAATTTTGTTTTTTTTTTTATTTTTTCCAAAGAAGCATCTTGAAATAAAACTGATTTTATTTTTTATTTATGTCCTTATAAATTTTAAAAACAAAAATTGTTTTTATTAAAAATAATTTTAATCATAAAAAATCGAAAAAAATATGAATAGAAAGTTAGTGTAAAATTAGTAAAAAATTTTTAACGGATTAAGAAATATAAAAACTTTTACTATTGATTTTAAGACATTTTTTTCTGTAATATCGTTTATGTAAAATTCTAAAAACTTTTTTCTCTAGATTAGTATAAAAAAAAATAAGTACCCATTTGATCTAATTTTTGAGTTGAAGTATAAGATTTTTAAAGATCTAAATTTTTTTAATATTTTTCCGATTATTTAAAAAAAAAAAAATTATTTTTTTTCATCCGTCAGTACTTTTATAGAGTATAAATAATAATTTTATGTTATTCAATAATAGTTGACTATTTTATTAATACATAATTATAATAAACACATTGTAAATTTAAATTAAAAAAAGAAATGTCAGGTAAAAAATTAAACTTAGTATCTAATCACAATTTACTATTATTATTATTATTTTCGTTAAATATTCATCAATTTTTATTACGTACTCTATTATATAATAAAACTATAAGTGAAATAAAAAATATAATTCGCTCAGAACTGGATACTATTAAATAAAATAATTTAATTACTTATAAAAAAAATTAATATTAATAAAAAAAATAAAATAAATTGTTTATAAAAATTTAATCAAACAATTTTTATTAAAAATTTATATTCTTCCCTTATCTAAGCGAAATTTTATTATAAAAATAATTATATCAATAAAAGTAATTCCATTTTTTATTTTAATTCTTATCTTTAATTTTTAAATACTAGAATTCAAATTTACGCGCGCAAGCGCGCGTCTGACTATAGACTTTGCATATATTTTCATGCTTATGATATATTCGACCAATCACGTTGCGAATAGTTTGATGCCACATACATTTCATCTCAATTTTATATTATTAGGATAGAATTCAAATTTACGCGCGCAAGCGCGCGTCTGACTATAGACTTTGCATATATTTTCATGCTTATGATATATTCGACCAATCACGTTGCGAATAGTTTGATGCCACATACATTTCATCTCAATTTTATATTAGGATAGAATTCAAATTTACGCGCGCAAGCGCGCGTCTGACTATAGACTTTGCATATATTTTCATGCTTATGATATATTCGACCAATCACGTTGCGAATAGTTTGATGCCACATACATTTCATCTCAATTTTATATTAGGATTAGGATTGTGTGGTACGTGTGACTTCCGGTGGCTTTACAACAAGATATATAACTAAACTCGTCTTTGGGCGTGTTATGTCCTCCTCCTGGTGGACAACGATAGAAATCTTTGTTTAAATTTAAAGTTACTGACGTGGTCTTTGATTCGCCCGGGAATATTGAAATACTCAACTTTATCAACGGGAATTTATAGGATGAGGAAGATGATAATATGTGAATATTAATTAAATAAATAATTGAACGGAATTAGATTAACTAAATTGAAGTATGTATTCAAAAGACTTTACATAAAATTAGAAACGAGGTGATAAGTCTGAGCTCGAATACTATTCTGGATTTTCTCAAATATGTTTAAGTTCGACTCATATCACTAGAAGTGGCGGGGGCAACTCTCCCTACTATCTAAGTATTCCGTTGTACTGGACTTTTGGCAACGTTGATTGGTCCTTCTCCTTCCTACTGGGTCCTAGCTTACCGGACTGAGTGGTTGAACCGGACTCGTCATAAATGAGGGTCACTAATCGGCTCAGACTATCTTCCCTTATTTTTTATACAATATTTTATATTCCTTAAGAGATTAAAATATGGAGCATTCCACGCCAAATCGACCACTTTTGACCCTGACCCCTTTTGATTTGGCTGAAAGTTTACCATCCTTTTCTACCCTATCAAAAACGTCTCTCATAATTTTTTCAAATTTTTTTACCCAACCAAAAAAAAAGTTCCGAATTTTTCAAAAAAACCGCTTTTTTATTTTTAAATTGCGATAACTTTTTCAAAAATTGGCTTATCGGGACGTTTTTTTTTTCAAAATTTTTGTTATTAAATGTTCTTTTTGGAAAAAAATATAAAAAAATTTTTTAAAGCTATCTTCATCGTTATTTTTAAAATTTTTAGAAAAAAATCCGAATTTTTTGATGAATACCATTTTTAGTTTCTTTTTTCTTTTTCTCATTCTAAACTTTGACATTTTTTACAGATATCATGAAATTTTCAGAAAGGTGTTTTTGCGATTTCTATTTTTTCTTTTCAATTAAAAAAAAAAAAATTTTTTTTTTTTGTCGTATTTTTCATAACACCGGTCCAAAAATTTACGGGAATCCTCAAAAAACAAGAAAAAAGTATAGAACCAAAAGTTGAACATGTTTAACATCGAGAAAATCAATTTTTTTTAAATCAAAGAAAAAATTGAAAAACAATTGTTTTTTTTATTTAATGCTTAATGAATGGTGGGCGTTGAAATGAACAATTCTCCGATACTCTAAGTTTTATAATTAAAACGGTTTTATCAAATGGTTTAATACATGACTATAATGTCTGAAATGCAATAATTCTTAAACTAATAAAAACATTTTCCTCAGCTAAGCAAAAAAAGCGCCATTTGGCCATACCCGACATGGATAGGTAGATTTCTCGTTTGAATATTAAAAAAAAACACGTTATTAAAAGGCAATAATGTCCTAAAATGTATTTTTCATCATAATTTTGCAAATAACGATATGAGACCGACTACAATAAATAGATATTTAAAGACATCTACCTAAAAAAATAGGATTTGTAACAGATGAAAGTTTTTTGATAATAAAAGCTAAAAATTCATTTATTCTAGATTTTTTTTTAATTTTCCTAACTACGAAATAAATTGAAAAATGGATCAAAAACATTTTTTACAGATATTATGAAATTTCCAGAAAGGTGTTTTTCCGATTTTTATTTTTTCTTTTCAATTAAAAAAAAAATTTTTTTTCTTTTGTCGTATTTTTCATAACATCGGTCCAAAAATTTACGGGAATCCTCGAATTTTTTTCCAAAAAAACATTTAATAACAAAAATTTTGAAAAAAAAAACGTCCCGATAAGCCAATTTTTGAAAAAGTTATGGCAATTTAAAAATAAAAAAGCGGTTTTTTTGAAAAATTCGGAACTTTTTTTTGGTTGGGTAAAAAAATTTGAAAATATTATGAGAGACGTTTTTGATAGGGTAGAAAAGGATGGTAAACTTTCAGCCAAATCAAAAGGGGTCAGGGTCAAAAGTGGTTGATTTGGCGTGGAATGCCCCATATACTTTCTAATATTTCTATAATTACTTATATTGAGAGCAATAAGGTAGTAAATTTATATATTTATGGCTTAATCCTCTTTTCTATCTTATTATTCCTAGTCTATTGTGATAAATTTTCAGAGAGTAAAAATACATTTTAACAATAACCTTTTTTTACTAATAGCTAAAAGTCTAGACCTAGGTTGTGGGGCTTTCCCAAAAGTTTTTTTATAATTATAAATAAAATCTAATTTTAAATTTCGCGCTACCAAAGGGGTATCATCAGTGCTCGCGTGGCGGCGCCAGTCGCAATTCAACTAAACCGTGATATGACATCACAGGCGTAATGCGTTATTAAATTTACTTTCGAGGTAACAATAAAGAGACAAGCTCTTGAGTTTTCAGCAAAGTAGTATGAAAAAGTTTTTTTAACTGACAAATATTTTTCTTAATTCGCTAAAAAAAAGAAACTTAAAATGAGTGGAAATATTGAGACGACTAGGAAAAAAATAAAAATTTGTGTTATTGGTGCCGGCGCAGCTGGTTTGTGTGCAATCCGGCATTTGTCAAACGACCTGATTTCCTTTGAGCCCGCGGTATTTGAACAGTCGGAAGTGATCGGTGGAACTTGGGTTTACAGCGAAAAAACTCAAGCGGATCTTGGTCATCCTATACATTCCAGTATGTATAAAAATCTTAGGTAATATTAATGAATTTTTAATTTTTAATATGAGAAGTTATATTAATAAAATAATTAAATTTGATGAGTAAATTTTGTTTGATGCATCAGAACTAATTTGCCTCTACAACTGATGAATTTTCCGGACTTTCAACGCATGGACCAAACTGAACCCAGTTGTGGAACTCATGAGCAAGTTTTAAAATATTTGCTAGATTATGCCGATCATTTCAACCTTTGTCAATTCATTCAGGTTATTATAAATAATTTTACTTATTAAGGGGTTACATGGGTTTCACGGTTTCAAAAAATCGATTTTTTTTTATTGTCTTATTAAATTCTAGAACATCTCTATAAAATATTGTCCTAAAGTTTCAAATCGATCCGAATAATAGGGTTGCGGTCAACCAGTCAGATCGACAACATTCCAAATTATTAAAACTCTAGAAAATTTAAAATTCCGCTACATTCAAAGTTTATAAAATACATTAACTTGAATAGAATGTCAGCCGAAAAACAATTTTGTAAATTATAAAACGCCGGGTTTTCGAATATAAGTAAATATAAATCTTATATTCCTCAAGAGTTAAAATTAATTTGATTTCGAAAAAGGTTCGTTCCGACGTATATTCATCCGAATAATGATTCGGCCGAAAATTACTCATCCAAAAAATTGGAAATTTTTGTTAGATGGTCCACCTTTACAAGCATGAAATTTAAATGTTTTTCATACATGCTTGTAAATTAAAACAAAATTAATTAAAAAAAATTAATTAAAATAATTAATTAAAAAAAATTTTTAATCTAATTATAACATTATTTACATTTTTCGACTAAATGAGTGTTCGTCTGTTCATTAATTCTGGCGTACAAATTTTCGTTGTTATGTTTTTTAATTTATTGAGACTTTGTGACTTTGAAAGATTTGTAACGGGTAGAAATTAATTAAAAAAAAAAAAAAAAAAAAAAAAAAAAAAAAAATTATTTAACAAATTAAATAAATTTTGTAACGCAGTAGAAAATATTCTAAGTCCGAATATTAGTTCGGAGATCCGCCGTGAGGGCACGCACAGTCGCGCTCCGCGCTCGCAAGTGCGACGGAATTATTCGCTGATATAACCGATTCTGTGGAGTAGTAAAATTATCCAAAGATCTGAGTTGAAAAACGTAAGCGTTCTCAGATTATATCTGACTAAAGAGCTTTTGCTCTTTTACATAAAGTATTTCACAGATCCAGAAGAAGTCATTCAAGGAGAAGCTGTTTAACGAGGGACCAGTCAACGGCAACCACAGAAGGCGGTGCAAGACTTTCAAGCAAGGACTCGACGCAGCGGTTCAACGGTGTCTGATCAACAGCAATCATAGAAGGCGGTACGAGGCTTTCAAGCGACGACTCGATCCAGCGGTTCAAGGCTGATTAGTCAACAGCAATCATAGAAGGCGGTACGAGGCTTTCAAGCAACGACTCGATCCAGCAGTTCAAGGCTGACCAGTCAACGGCGACTACAGAAGGCGGTACAAGGCTCTCAGACAACAACACAGCGGTACAACGGTGACTAGCAGCGGCAATTACAGAAGTCAGCAACTCAAGGAGGCTATCCAAGGGCATCTAGTCATTGGCGTCCACAGAAGATAATTCAAATATCTCAGATTGAAATATTTCAAGAATATTTGTTTTAAAAACACATTTTGAATTACCTGAAGCTGTATTACATATATATATATATATATATAATGAAAATGGTCTTCGTTTGAGGCTCAATCACGCCTAAACCACTGATCGTATCGACATGAAACTACCACCATTCAATGCGAAATTTTTCCTAGATGGTTTATGGCTATCTATTTTTTGAATTTCAACATTCCTTCATTTTTTTATTGCTGTTTTACTTTTATGAACATTTATCCCGCTAATAAAAACAAAAGATAAGCATTTTCTCTTGATTCTTTTGTTTTCATAGATTTCAACAGAGTATATTAAACGGATTATGGTTTTTTACATTCAGCTCAGAATCTACTCACGGTAGTGGAGAACGGCTGGACTAATTGGGCTTTTTTTTTTATCTTCAGAATTGTCAGGATGTTGTTTTGTATGTAAGAAAATTTTAAAAAAGTCCGATAAAAAGTTAAAAATTTCGATGATAATCGAAGAATTCCTATCTATATAGTCACTCACCACGAAATCTCGGGAACCATAAGACTTAGAAACGTGAAACTTGGTAGGAATATTACTTTTGCTATGTAGAGGTCAGCTATGAATAGATTTTTAGAAATTCATCTCCCAAAGGGAATTGCGGGGGCGTTAACAATGAACAATTCCCGTTTTTAAACTATAGCTCCTATAGACTTCAAATTTGGTAGGAATCTTCTGTAAGAGGTGTAGAAATAGGCTATGAACGAATTTTACGATAGCTCACCCCGTAGGGGGTTGCGGGGGTTGGTATTGACAATTAATATTTTTAATTTTCCAGCTAAAGCTCCTACAAGCTCCAAATTTTGTAGGAATTTTCTATAAGTGATGTAAAAATGATTTATGAACAAATTTAACGATATCCCACCCCAAAGAAGATTGCGGGGGCGTTAACAATGAAAATATTCAATTTTCAAGCGATAGCTCCTGTAGACTTCAAATTTAGTGAGAGTGTTCTATATGTAATATAAAAATGATCTTAGAGTGGATTTTACAATGAATCACCTCCAATAAGGTTCGCGGGGGTAGGTGTTAACAATAAAAAATTTCAATGTCGAAATATAGCTTCTAAAAATTCTAAATATGGTAGGAATCTTTTATTATTCACATAAAGATCATCTTAAAATGGATTTCAATAAAGTCTACTTCCAACAGGAATTGCGGGGATGGGTGTTAAAATCTAAAATTTTAATTTCCAACCTGTAACTTCTACAGACTCCAAATTTGGTGGCATCTTCGTGTATATAGGAATGTTCGTGTATTTTCTTACAACAATCGTCTTTTTGGCAGCGGAGAAAAAGTCATTGAGAGGTTTCCAAAATTTAACTTTACATGTAGCTATCCAATCAACGGACTAAGAATTTTACATTCATTGTACTTTTGCAGACTACATAACCGACGAATTCTTTTATTGCGGGATCGCGGAAATGTACATTTAATATTTACTTTCTAAGTTCTAGTAATTTATTAATTCGGAATGTTGTCAGTCTGACTAGTTGACTGCAATCCGAATAATAGTTTCGGAGATACAATTTTAAAAAGTTGTACGTTCAAGGCGCCTTAAACGCGTTTTTCTCAAAACTATGTTTTCAAAGACGGTTTTCAAGATTTCTCGAGAACTACTCGACCGATCTTTATGAAATTTCAGACAGGTCTTCAAGATATAATTTATAAGGTCTGGAACGAAGGATTTTTGTTTTTTTTTTTTCAATTACAACTATTTAAAAAAAAAAAATGCCGCGAAATTTTTCATTTTTTTGTAAAAATCTCTGCCCAGAATCCAATTTTTTTTTTCTTCGTCCAAGTCCTAGTTTGAAGTCTTAACTAAAGCACGTATTTTTTTTTTCACTTTAAATGATCCTGCTGGGAGTTCTGCTGTTAACGCGGATGCATTTTTTTTCCGAGGGCTCGTCGGAAATAACTTCACAATGGCAGAGTTTTTAATATTTTTTTTTTTTAATTTTAGTAATCCCTTATTAACATGTATCTTTAAGACAGTAAAAAGTTTGAATAAAATATTTCATTTTTTATATTAAAAAAAAAATGTTGAAAATAGGCCATTTTTTTTATTAAAAAAAAAGTAATTATAGAAGATATTACTACGAGACTAGACTAAAAAATGTTTAAAAGTCAATAGTTAGGAATAGAAAATTTTTAAAACATTCAATTACTTAAAATAAATAATATTTATAACTTCAAACTCGAAAGTTATTCTTGAAAACACTTTGACTATTTTTTTTACCAGCCTTTTTTAGGAAAAGAAATTTCAAGTTTCAATTTGAACCATTATTCAAAAAGTTATAAGCAAAGCACAGAAAAAAATAGTTTCTGATTTATTTTATAGCGTAGCACTAAATCAAAAAAGTTGAAAAAATTCTTGAGAACAAAAAAGTATAAAAGAATATTTCTGACAACGTTTGGTGATTACATGTTTCCAAAAACCCAGTCAGAAAAATGATTTTAGTTTTATGTTTTCTGTTAAAACTTGGCTTTTTACTTGGGATTTACAATTAAAGAGTTTTTTCATGGTTTTTGCTTGTAAGTATTTGAAGAAAGTCAACACATTAATTAATTTCAAATTTTACTGATAAAAAAATTCAAAAATCAAAAATAGGTTTTATTTTTTAAGATCTCTGTTCTATAAGTCTAAAATGTACAAGAAAATCTCTTAAAAAACCATAAAAGTGTCTTTTTAACTCTCGACTCTTTTGTAGTATATCAATTATGTTAATTATCAAATGCTTAACAGTTCAATATGAAGATCATCAACGTTGAACCGATTCTAAAAGAAGAAGATTGGCGCAAAACAGAATGGAAGGTAACAATTAAAAATTTAAAAACTGATCTGGTCGAAGAAAATAATTTTGACGCCGTTTTAATTTGTAATGGGTGAGTGATGGAAATAATTTTTAAACATAAAGTTTCATTTGACAAACTCATAATTATCATTGTTTTTTTTTTTTTTTTTTTTTTTTTTTTTTTTTTTTTTTTTTTTTTTTTATGACAGACATTATTCGGAGCCAAAAATTCCGAAAATTTCGGGTATAGAAACATTTTCAGGAGATGTGATGCATAGTCATGATTATCGATGCCCCGAAAAATATACTGGAAAAACAGTAATTATTCTGGGAGCTGGTCCATCTGGTATTGATATTGGTATTGAAATTACTGGATATGCAACTCATGTTTATTTAAGCCACAATGGCCCTCGGTAATAAAAATAATCTAAGAAATTTTGAAAATTTATATATTACCTATTGTCTGATTATAGAATCAAATTTGAAATGATTCAATCCATGCAAAGTGTATATCTACATGTTAATCAGAAAATTGTTTAAAAATATTTTTAATCATTTTTTATTAGATTTCTCAATCAGGGTTGAAACCACGCACTTTTTTTTCAGATTTTCAAGTGCTTTACCACAAAATATGACTGAAATTACAAGAGTAAAGTTTGTCAACGGCAATGAATTTCATTTAACAGATGCCACAACTGTTGTTGCCGATGATTTGCTCTATTGTACGGGATATAACTTCTCATTTCCATTTTTGGATGAAACTTGTCATATAAAGGTTGACAATGATCATGTTAATACGCTTTTTAATCATTTAATTAACATCAAACATCCAAAAATGGCTTTTGTGGGGATTCCATTTAAAGTTATACCTTTTCCAATGTTTCATATTCAGGTGACAGCTAAATTTTATTATTTATATTATACTTTTAACGCCAAACGGCTTTGTACATATTGATATTACAAAAATTAAGAGGGAAATTATGTATAAACAGTAATAATAAAGAAAAATAAAAGAAATATAAAGAAAGAGACAGAAAATAGATTGTTATACATGGGGAGAAATATTGCAGCAATATGAGTTACAGAGTTTCTTTTAATTTTAGTTCAAAATTATCTAATAGATAAATTTTTTATTTGAAACATTAAAAAAACTTTACACAGAAAAAAGTCCTTTCAAAATTACAGATAAATCTGTTTAATTTATTTAGAAAATTTACTCCTGTCAAAATATAATAGTCAAATTTACATTTTTAGAATATTGTCAACTACGGTTCTATGACTCTATATCCTTGGACAAAATATCCTCGGACAAAAAATGTCATGGAATGTTACAATGATTAGATATTGAAATTTTCAATGAATATTAACTAAAATAATCACATGGATAAAAGGTGCATGCCAATTCGACAGAATCTGGAATCTGTGCAAGTTAAAACAATACTCTAATTAAATTTTGACAAGGATATTTTGTCGGGGATATAGAGTCCGGTTACCGTCAACTACAAGGTAAGAGCCCCAGTAGCTGCTCAGGAACCAGTACCTGCTCATGTATTTGTATATACCTGCATTTGTGAATATAGATATATACAAATACATGGAGGGAGCTGGTACTGGTTCTTGAGCAGGTATTGGGGCTTTTACCTTACATCAGGAAAAAGTGTAGAATTTACATTGCAAAAAATGTAAATTTGGCAGGTGAAAAAAAAATGTTAAATTGACATACAAAAATTTTTTAATTTAGTCTTAGCTAATTTGGAAATTTTCTATTGAAAAAATGCAAGTAAAAACTACACTGATAAATAAATAAATTAATTTAAAAGAAATATTATTTTGAAGAGTTTGATCATTATTGAACTAAGAAGTTGTTGTTGCAACTAAATTTCACTTGATTTAAGAATTTTTCTACTTGATTCAAGATTATCAAACTCTTTAAAATTATATATTCTTTATTTGAGAATATTTTTCTGAAATTAAATTAATTTTTTTATGAGTGTGTATAAAATTATTAATGGCCAAAACTCTTATGTAAAATTTCTTTTTCCCAAGTATCTAATTTTTAGAAATCCATTCCTGTAAATTTAACAGTAGTTTTTTTTTGTAAATATAACATTATTCTACAATAAAATTTTTCCATCTTCATGCCTTTAAATTAAACAATGTTTCTTTGTAAATATGACATTATTTAATAATATAATTTTTATATTTTCATGTCTTTAACTTTAATAATAATTCTTTATAAATAATAAATTTTTACAAAACTATTTCTTTAATTTTCACTTATAATTTTTTCCTTGTAGGTTCAATATTTCTTAAAGCTTTTAAGAGGGCAAGTTACGTTGCCATCTCTAGAAGTTATGATAGAAGATTCGAAAGTTAAAACCAACAAAGCTCATGCTTTGGAAGCTCTTCAGTGGGAATACAACGATTATTTAGCGGACGCAGCTGGAATTGACAAACTTCCAAAATTCTACAAAATTGGATATTCTGAGTGGTCTGTCAAGAGAACAGAAAACTTACTGCGATACAAATATTCAAAAATAGAAATCATAGATGATCAAACAGTCAAAATTTCCATTTAATTCTCAATTTTCTTACAGCAGTTTAACATACTCATAAATTTTTGTACAAATTTTTTAATCTTTTGTATGCAAATCTATCCAATCTTTGATGAGCTGAACATAAGTATAAATTCCCGGTGAATTTGATTGGGCACAATCGTCCCCCCAGGATATGATTCCAATTAGAATTTTATCTCGATTGAATAATGGACCACCGGAATCTCCCTAAAAAATGTATTTTTTTTAAAGATTTAATATATTTTTTAATCAAGAAAAAACTATTAAATTACCTTGCACGTATCTCGACCACCTTCCTTGTAACCGTAACACAGTTGCCGAGGGGTAACTGTAAAAATATTTATATAATCGGCTACACATTCGTCCCAATTGACTTTTGGCAAAAGTACCATCTTTAGTGTATCTGATAGTACATTTTCAAATTGAACCTGGTATATTTATTAAAAAATAAGAATTAGACTATATTTATTGGTTTTTTACTTTTAAAATTGCATGCCTTAAATGCTAACGCAAATTTTTTATTATCCCCTAACAATTAAGATCACGTTTTGTCACATAAATGCTACAAAAACACAATTTTAAAAATAAAAATATCTGCTTAATTTATTAAAATTTTTTTTAAATCGATTACTTGCTATTTTTAGATTAAAAATTGGTTTTAATAGCTTATGGTGTAGATTTTTCAAGTTTTTATGGAGAGGTAAATACGATAAAATTTGAAAAAAACTATTTTTTAAATCTATTTATCTTTTAATTTTATCCTTTAATTTATCTTTTAAATTTTATCCTAAAATATAACTTCATTGAATTTTACAGACTTTTTTCATGTTAAATAATATTTTTGGATTATTAAATTATTTAAAAATTATATTTATTCTCAGCATTATTAGAGCTTCAATTTAAAAACAAAAAAATTTCATTGCCTTTATTGGATACTTGAAATTAAATTTTACTAGTTTCTTTACTCTCATTGCTGTTAAAGGAATACGGTTGTAACCATTCGTTTAAATTATAAATAATAATAATAATAATAATTATTATTATTATTATCGAAATAAAGAAAAAATATTTTAATAATTATTATAAATAATAATAATTATTACCAATAAAATATATTAAAAATAAATTTCGAGGAACAGTCAAAAAATATACAAGTGTACATCTGTGAAAGTAGGGATAGCTGCTGCGCTGCGCGCGCACCACAATGAAGGGCGCGCGCATCATAGAAGGCGTGCGCACTGAAGACGGGACAGGAAGCGCTAGTGGCGCGGACGCGCGGGAAGAAATGCCTATAAAACCGGGGCCCGGAGCTTCGGACGTCATTCAGTGTTCAACTATCCTAGCGAGTGGAGTACATGAGCTAGTAAAGTTACATAGAATCATTATATCCTTAGGGATATTCTTTAGCAGCAGTAGTGGTGATTCAGTGTCCAGCTACAATAGCAAGTGGAATACATGAGCTATTGAGTGGCACAGGATCATCTTCTTCATAAGTATTTACAGCCGTCGTGTGAACGGTGCAGTCAAAGAGGTCGAGCAGCAGTGATTCGGCGCCCAACTACAATATCAAGTGGAATACATGAGCTATTGAGTTGCACGGGATCATCTGCGGAGACATTCACAGCCGTCGTGTTAACGGTGTAGCCAAAGAGGCTCAGCAGAGATCCACACAGCCGTCGTGTGAACGGTGATACCAAGGAGGCAAGCAGAGAAAGAAGCAGCCTTCAGCAGAGTAAATTAGAGTATAAGAATAGGGACCTAGCGACTCGTCGACTCCTGGTTAGTTGCACTGGCGTTAACAGTAGAGACGACTCGTAGACGCTTTGAGGTAACCGAGGCCGTGTTCTCGTATGTAAAATAAAATTGTAATACGATCGAGCACCGCTGCCGGGACCACGAGCTCCTCGCATTCCCTGTAGACCTTTGCTAAGGAAATACAGGTTGAGTCGGAGCCGTTAGAACGAGGAAATAAATATAGAAATATATTTGTATTTGAGATTATTTTAAATGTTAATAAAGATTACTGTTCGCTCCAGAAATAAATTGTATTAATTTTAACGAGAACTGTATCCCAATAACCCGTCCGAATCCTGAAATCCGACGAGCTACTCCGAATTTACCTCATTATACCAAAGTACTCGTTACACGGTTCCGATGTTTGCCTGTCACGAGTTAATCTTTTCATCTGCCTTGTTAGAAGTTGTGAAAAAATACTATCCGCGGAAAAAATTTAAACATACTTTGAATTGTAAATAAAATTAATTTATTGATGATTGACTTGTTGAAATTATTTTTTCAATTTCTTCTTTTACAGAAAATAATAATTTTTTTTTTCTATCGATACTTGAGATAAAGTTATTAAAAAATTGAAAATAACATTAAAGTTTATAGTGAAAATTTTTTCTATATTTCAAGTTTACTTTGATCAATTTCCTATTCTAAGAGAAAAAAATTAATTTTGAAAAAAATGAGCAATGTTGACATAAAAAATTAATTTATTAAAAATTTTAAATAAATTTATTTCTTAGCTGAAGGAAGAGAAATTCTACTCACTGTAATTTTTTTGTTAAAAAAAAAAGTTTATTGATTTGGAAAAAAATAATTTTAGATAGACAACTTGCAAATTTTAATGCAAAATGATTTTTTTCCAAATCTAGAAAACTTTTTTTCCACAAAAAAGTTACTGTAAGAATAATTTTTATTTTTTCAGCCAAGAAATAAAATTGTTTAAAATATTCAACAAATTAATTTCTTATTACAACATTGCTCATTTTTTTCAAAATTAATTTTTTCCTTCAGTATATAATACGAGAACTTCAGGCATGCTTATTTCGATTTATTAAGCTTTTTAAGTCTTCTTACATCAAAACCTCCCCAGCCAATAGCAGCTCCCCAAGTTACATCAGCATCATCTTCAGGCAGTGTGATTGGCTGAGATAGAGAGCTGAATTTGAACTTCGGCTCAACTTGAAACACAGCTACGTCATAGTCAGAATTCAGACTGCTGTAATTTTCATGAGACACGATTTCGGTTAGTTGATGAATTGACCCGCCAGTTTCACGATATTTTGATCCACTTCGCACTGTGTAGTTTTGTACTGATGCAATTGATCTTAAATCATTATAACTTTTAAATTTAAATTTATTTGTTAGCACTTATACTGAAATTTAATAAATTTTTTGCATGCCAATTCGATTTACTTTATTACATAAATTTTTATATCAAAGAAAGTTTAATTGCCATTCTAGATAAAGTTGGACCTTACTTTGTTAAACTATTAATTTCTTTTTTGAAAAAACATGAAAGTTAAAATAAAGGATTTTTAAATGTATAACTTACGATCTAACACAATGAGCAGCTGTGATACCCCATTTAGAATTTATGATAGTGGCGCCGCAGATATGATTATTATTTAGCCGTAGAGATAACTGAAAGTAATAGTTTTTACGATAATACATGCGGATATGATTTCAAAGAGTGTCTTTTATTACTGTTGAATTACTTACCGCGAACGGCGCAATTTCTATTTCAATATCATCGCTTTCTGCACTATTTGATTCATTTTCATGAGTTACTACGATTAAATGGCTTTCAGAGATTACTATTAAAGATAATAAATTGTTTTCATAACAGTAAAAATAAAAAATAAAATTTGCATTCATCAGCTTTTTTTGATTTGTTACAAAGTATCATTGTATTGAATTATCGAGAATTTTTTTTTAGAACATACATTTATTAAATTGGTTCAAAAACCCTCGGTATTAATATTTATAGTAGTTCAATTTATTTTTTTTTTTTTATATTCACAAAAAAGAAATAATTTGTAGCTAAAAGTATAAAACTTGTAAATTTTTAACGTCATATATGCATATAAGTTCTCAAAAAATTAGCCGAATCAAACTTATTGTTTTTAACTTGTTAAACTGTTTAATTCCTAACTACAATTTAAGGCCGGCGATACATGTAAACGCCTTAATTTTTACCGTTTTTTGAGGACTTTATAAACTGGGAAGGAATAACTGAATCATTTTAAAATTTTGTGGGGTTATTTATTACATATTCAAGTACAGAAAAAAATTTTTTTTTTATTTTTTTTTTCAAAATGGCCGCCGTAAAAATGAATCTGCTGAGACCCTCTCAGAAAAAGACATCAGTTTGCGGGCGTTCTCACTTCTCGTACGGTGATCTGAAATTAAAAAAATTAGTTTGTACGTGTTCATAAAACATATATCTTCTAGTTAAACCACAAAAAATCAAAAAAAGTCAAAAAATCGTAAATTGGCACACCTCAGAAAAAAAAATTTCGATTTTTTACCCTTTTTTCAATGGTTTTTTGGTAAAAAGGGTTAATTTTTGAAAATTTTTTTGGAATTTTTGAGGTTTAACTAGAAACTATTACTATAAAGTACACATGTAAAAAATTTCATTAGAATCGGTTGAGAACTTTTTGAGTTATCCCGCCCGCAAATTTCAAAAAAGTCGTTTCGAGAAAAACGCGTTTAAAGTTTTGACACACAGAAACAGTATGATTACAGTGGCTTACCGATTAATCAGCGATTCCAGGGCCATATAGAAGTCCTTCGGTACGTTCATAAAACTCGTTTTTCTTTGTAAGTTCCTGTAGACATGCTTGACGAGCTTGTTTGGTCGTCAAAGAGCTGCGGCGATTTTCTCGACTCACCCTTTGATCATCGATTTTTTCTCTGTACGACATGCATTGGCGGCCAATAACTATTTGCATTGAGTTCATAACTCGTAAGATAAAGTTAAATCCATCATTGAACAACCCTGCAGATATAAAAGCACTAATTTCTACGATCTTCAGTCCAGAGTTCAGATGTTTTGGATAGAGTCGCCAGACAGTAGAATTATAACATTCATTTGCATTCTGAGTGTGACCACCTAAACATCTTTCAAGCAAGTCATCCCAAGATAAATCCTCAAAAATCGGCTTAATATGAGTTTGAACATCAGGATGTAATGGAGCTGGATGTTTAATTTCTTTGGGGTTTTCCCCTAATGCTTCAGCTTTGCGCCACTTGCACCAGCTATCGGAACCAGATGGACAGTACTCGTGTCTTGGTTTATCATCTGTAGAGCACATGTGATAGTAAGTGGCCATGATCGCATCTTTCATGTCTTTCGCACTATTAACGTTTCTTCGAATGGACAATCCGTAATATAACGATAATTTTTTAATTAAAGCTTCCGTCAATTTATCTCTTCCTCCCAGGTGATTGTCTGTTCTAGTTTTTCAGAGTCGAGTACCCATCCTCTTCTGAACATGTTCGATGCATTCGCTTTTCACAACATGAAATTCGTCGCCATACGGATTCAAATCGAGAATTCCTTTGAAGGTTTTTGAATCCCCATCCCCTATGTAGTTTCCGTATTTGACACCAAATAATTCTTCAGATCGTGCAAACATTTCCTTTACAGCTTCGACTTCCATAGCACCAGAAGATCCTTTATGGTTTTCTTGGCAGTTTGGTTCATATTCTTCGAACCATTGACGATATTCTTCAGTGTCAGTTTTATTTTTCCAACGAGCACAAGCTGCACAAAAACTACTTTTAACGACTAAATCAATTACTTTACCACTGTAATATCCAATAAGGGTTGTGACCCCATACATCGATTTAAAACCCCGCTTTTTCCATGTACCGTCCCCAGAAACTTTTAAATTTAAGATTGGCCGCTCATGCTTTTCATTCTCACTTTTTTCTTCGTCGATAGCTTTTACACAAGAAGCTTTAAATAATGACTGTGTAGTGGTGTGTAACAGCAAGACGATAGCATTGTATGTACTTTCAGATAAACCATTACAAATGTCCATCATATTACAAAATAAGTTGATTCCCTCTCTAGCAACACCTAAAAGACGCATCACAAACACAATTCTGCGATTTACTTCATATCCATTATTGATTAATGGTCTAGAAAAAATGTTTCTGAGACCACACTTGCATATCACGACGATTTTAAAACCTAAACCTCTGTTACCACTTTCTTCAAATTTCACAGGTAATTTACAATCGCGACATATCAAAATATCTGACAATGCTGTAAACACGGTAAAAAAACTCGATTAACCGATAGCCTCGAAGCGCACTGTAATGGACATCATCTTCGTCAGCGGTAGAGAGTTTTTTCGCACTTGTACTCTGCGGCTCTGTATTTTCTTCATCGTTATTACAGTGTTGATTTCCATGGAACTTTCTTTTTCGTGGTTTTGCACTATGGATTGATATATTTCTTTCACTTTTAGGATAAGACTGCATTTTTATTTCACTTATTAACACTGGTCTACAGTGGTTTTGTTGCCCTAGATATAAGATTGATTTTGGATATATTTATACTCACAATTCATGAAATTATGAATGATTTTGTAAGATTTGCTTTCGTTTTTTTTTTAAATACTTATTTTTATTTTACATTACAAAAATCGGAAAACGAGAAACAAAATAACAGATATATTTATAATGTCAGTTTTATTTGGATAAAAATATGATATATCGAAGTAAATAGAGAGGAAAATTTGGAAAACATGTTATATTTCCATAAAACGCCTTTTAAGAGCTTTTCTTTTATAATTTTTCCGGGGAAAATCTCTTTTTAAAGACCAGCAGTAATCTGCCATCATATAACAGTCCCATCGACCCTGATATCTTTCTTCCATTACTTTCAGATCCTAGTGGAACCGCTTTCTTGTTCCTCACTATAATTTCCTAAATTATCTAGAAATTTATCCAAATGATTGCGGAGATAGTGTAAATTGATACTCATATTTGCTCCTAGAGTCTGAAAGTTTGTCAGCATATTTTGTACAATTTCTTCATAATTTAGTGCTTTATGGTTACCTAGGAAATTTTCAATTACCAACACAAAACTTTCCCAAGCTTCACTATCCGGAACAGTCATAACTTTAATAAAATCTGCGTCTTTTATCAATTGCCGTATTTGAGGACCATCAAATATTCCACCTTTCAACTTTTCCATACTAAGCTTCAGAAATTTTCGACAAATGTATTTAAAAAAATCCCCTTCCTTGTCCAAATCTTTAACGAATTGCTTTTCCATTCCTAACTTAATATGTAATGGTGAAAGTATGATTTTGTCTCTGTTCACCAACGGTTCCCTTATGACATTGGCTTTACCGACAGTTAGAGAATTTCTTGCAGGCCAAACATCTTGTTCCCAATGAAGTTGCTTTGCTCTACTGTCCCACATACAAAGGAAGCAAGGGTATTACGTGTATCCACTTTGTTGACCAAGTAAAAAATTAACCATTTTCAAATCTACACAGATCGGCCATTGATGCTCCAAGTATTTAATTTTTTCTAAAACTAATTTTACATTTTCATATCCTTCTTTGAGTTTTGTTGAATGGGCAATTGGAATTGATGCAAATTTATTTCAATTGTGCAGTAAGACGCATTTTAAACTTCTTTTACAGCTGTCAATAAAAAAGACGCCACTCAGTAGGTTTGTATTCTTCCAAGCCCATGTCTAAAAGCAGCTTCGCAATATCAGTACAATATACCAGTCCTTCATTTTCATCAAAAAATTGTAATAGCTAACTTTCTCGCGTTCTGTATGTTGTAATTGTTACTGTTGGTGCAAATAAATTTTTTTCTTTCAATCTTGACGCTAACAGTTCTGATTCCTGTTTTGATAAATTTAGATCCCGTATCAAATCACTGAGTTCATTTTGAGAAAATAACTTTGGCGTAGATGTTTCACCCTCCCATTCACTTCCACTGGTAGAATGTTTCGATTTCTGTGAATTCGGCAACATCATTGTTTATGAGGGCATGCGAATCACTTTTGAAACGTAAACAGGCCGAGGGAGAGTTTCACTGTGTAAAACAGGACATTTTGTAGACTGTAAGTCCGGA
>CAJNRD030001116.1:8394305-8472286 GCA_905319865.3 Cotesia congregata
GAAATTTTAAGTTAACAATTATGTATAATTAGATAAAATTATATATAATTATACAAAATTATATAAAATTATACATATTTATATTAAATTTTATATATATTTATATAAAATTAGATCAAATTATATATAATTAAATGTAATCATATATAATTTTTTTTTCCCCGGGGATTTATCATTACTTCTTTAGAACATTAGATAAAAGATTTATTTTAAACCGAAAGATTTTAGAATAACTTAATGACAGAATTTTAATGTTGAGAAAAATATTGAAATAAATTTTAATATTGCAGTTTCTGAAATAATTTTTAGATAATAAAAATTAAATATGAAATGAAAAAGAAATAAAAAAAAATAGAACTTGAAAGTTAAATAATTAAAAATAAACAAATATTAAACAATTAAATTCTAAAATAATAAAACAAATTTATAAAACGACAAAACAGAAATATTTCTACAAATAAATAATTAAATCTAAGAAAACGTAAGAGATGTTAGATTCAAGTACATATTTATTAATACGATTTTAATAAATAAATTAATGTAGACAGTACAAATGTATGTCTTTGTCTATGCGTAAATGCGCTTACGTATACACAAACACATAGATGAATAATAGAACATAAGAGTAAGTGAGAAAGTATGTTGCACTCAGACCCAAGTAGAGGGACTCATGCAACATTTTTAGACAAATTTGAGAGAGAGGGTAAGGGTCCGAGAAAATAGACTAATAATTAGACATTTGTTAACCCCAATGAGTGGAAATTAGTAACGCCCTAAAATTCGACACCTTGCAATTGTCACCAAAAAAATCTCTCTCGTTGTCCTGACGTCCTAGTGTTAACATCGTACATAGTTTAAATAAGTCTCAATAGACCGCGTATAAATTTATTGTATAGAAAGTAAAACATTTATAAAGGTAAAGTAAAATCGTAAAGTGAAACCAACTAAAACAAATTAAATCAACAAGGTTCATCAATTTTTTATCAGGTATATTTTAAATTATTAATATTTGTGAATTTGGTAATATTGTAAAATCGTTATATGAAAGAAAAGTTAACTTCAATCACTGTGTAATAATTGAAATTATTGTAATTTAACTCATATTAATTTTGGATTCAAACAATATATGTATTAAAATTATTCAACTACATCAATTCATTCAAACAAACCTACACTGATAGAAAATTTATGTTGACTCAAGAGATATTTTCTTGATCTAAGAATTTATTTTGGAAGACAAATGATTATCTTGCTCTAAGAATTTCTTGTCGATTTAGATTTTCTTGGCTTAAGAGCTATATTATCTTCAATCGATACATTTAAGTTTTTCAATCAAAATAACATTATCGTTTAGAAAACTTAAAATAATTCATCAAAGTATAATTCAAAAACTAAATATTCTTTAATTGTTATACCAACTTAGAAATAAGTATATTATTATTAATGACTGAAAAAAAAGCCATTCTTAACACAAGTCGGTAACATCTTGAATCAATGTTATCGCCTATCTTGAACCAACAGACAAAAATTCTTGAAACAAATATATCTATATCTAGTTTCAAGAGTTCAAGTTTTGAAGAAAAAAAGTTTCTTGAATCAAGATTGTTTTTCTATCAGTGTATCATTCTCAATAAATTAAAACTCGGAAGTTCCCGGTCTATTAGCCTAACACGCTAGGGCCGAATACTTAAACACATTAAATATTTTAAATGTAAAATTAATTAATTACCCTCAATTAATATTTTTTACATAACACATAGTAGCTAAACAAGGGGGATTTGGATCCCTGATAAAGTAGATTTCTGCAATGTCGACATGGGGTTTCTGCCTTACCGACGATTGTTGGTGGAGTTTCTGCGATGTCGATGGTTGGTTTTTGTGTTCTTTTTTTACCGATTGTTGGAGGATTATCATCGATTTATTGGTCGATTTTTTACCGACTGTTGGGGGATTATCATCCCCTGATAGCCAAACCGGTCGCAACTTTCCGTTGATTTGCTGCAGCAACTTGTCACCAAGTTGGCGGCAAGTCTTGGAAATGAACTCAGTTGTTCACCAAGTTGTCGGCAAAAATTGCTTTCGAAACTCTTTCGCACCAATTTGACGACAAGTTTCTCGAGAAATTTGGCGACATATTGCGGCAGTAGATTGGTCTTGTTTTTCTCAGAAACTTGTAGCCAACTTGACGCCAACAGTTTCAAATTCGGAAGTTGACCGCAAGTTGTCGGTAAGTTGGTGGCAACTATCTGACACCAACTTGGTTGGTCTGAAACTGTAGCTATCAGGGTCGATTTTTTACCGACTGTTGGGGGATTATCATCGATTTGTTGGTCGATTTTTTACCGACTGTTGGAGGGATTATCATCAATTTGTTGATTGATTTCGTTGAGGTTAAAATGCTACCACCCCAACAGCAGAGCTGATACCTTTACCGTGTATCAGCTTTGGTGTTGATGTGATATGCACTTATTTGATGTGATGATGAATTTTGTATATATTCAAATGACTTGTGGTATAAGTATATGCTAGAAAGATCGATACTTACGCCGCTCTGGTAGGATGAAATGGAGGTATTGAAGTTTATTTATCGATTTGAGGTAAGTTTGATGTCAATTGGTGATCTATGTTATCGACACTCGGTTTAATACCGAATAGATGTTCTGTTTTATCGATGTTGGGTAAGAGTTTTTTTCTGAATTTTAACGTTTTTTTAGCCTCTCTCTCGATTACATCATGTTTTTTACGTCATCCGACAAGTTTGAACCTGTTTTTTCGCATCGTCATCGTGAATTTTAACGGTGTTTAACCCCACCTCTCTGGATTACGTCATGTTTTTACGTCATCCGACAAGTTTAAACCTGTTTTTGGCGTCGTCGTTGGGAGGGGATCGTTGGTGGGGAGTTATACTTGCCTCCAAATTTCAGTCCTCTGCCTGCAGTTACTTCAATCAGTCGTTCAGTTTAAAAAAAATTTGTGTCTTTTGTTAAAAATATTTAAAATTGTGTACTCGGGCTTGAAAAATTAATTGATGATCTATCTGATGGCTGCTATCCGCCATTTTGAATTGTGAATCTGCTATCTGGATGCGGCTCTGACGCAATCTTCTAAGAATCTGACACAATTTCCCCCTCTACACTATGCTTTCGTGGTGAGGATTGCTTCCGTCGTGGAGGAAAATAGTATTCTCACCATGGGCAGGAAATAAGAAAGCCTCAGATCACATGTTTGTTGACCTCGGCTTCGCCTCGGTCAACAATTACATGTAATCTGAAACATTTCTTATTTTCCTGCCCTAGGTAAAAAATGTACTATTAAAGAAACGTTTGCCTATTAGATAATATAAAAATTATTAAGAAAATAATTTAAATGACAAGTTTTATTATGAACAAATTTAACGGTACTGGTCACAACAATTTAAAATAAATAAAAGTCAATCAATATTCTCGATGATTATATGCAACAAATACACAACTCGTTGTTGTAAATGCAATAAATGAGGAAATAACAAATAATTCAAATAATAATCGAAGTAATAACATTTAAAATTTCCTATTTCAAATTATTAAATAAATTTGGACAAACACGTGCAAATATTATTATCTAAAAATCATCAAATTTATTATTATTTTAAGGAAATATTTTAACAAATAATTGGAAAAATTGTACATGCCAGCGTATGTGTGGGTGCGCACGCATATAGGCTAGCATCTTGGGCGGGACCTAGTCGCTTTTCTTAAGGAAATGTAATAGGAAAGGGAACGGACCCCGGAAAACTGTTTCCCGATTGGATGCAGTTTTCCCCCAAAAACTATGTCCAACTTGAAACAATCGAGAACAGAAAAAGAGCCTTGCTCACCCAAAAAAAGCAGTTCTTCTCCAAGAGTTACACTTAGGCCTGAGCAGGCCTGTCCATGTCTGATCAGACCTGTCCATGCCTGGTCATGTCTGAAGTGTTAAATACACTCAGGCCTGTCCATGCCTGTTCATGACTGAAGTATTAAATACGCTCAGGCCTGATCAGACCTGTCCATGACTGTTCATGTCTGAAGTATTAAAGTCGCTCAGGCCTAACCAGGCCTGTCCACGCCTGATCAGACCTGTCCATGTTTGAAGTATTAAATACGCTCAGGCCTGACTAGGCCTGCTCATGTCTGTTCATCTCTGAAGCGGTAAATACGCTCAGGCCTGATCAGGCCTGTTCATGTCTGAAGCGTTAAGTACCTCAGGTCTGACTAGGCCTGTTCATCACTTTATCTCTGAAGCGTCAGAAATGTGATGAAAATTATTTCTTTGATGAAAAAAATTTTTTTGGTCATCACAAAATGTGCAAAATTATTTTTATCATTACGTTTAAATAATTTTGAAACAAAAAATTTGTTATATATCCCATCGAATGTTTTGGTGTGCTCTGCTCCTGCCTAATATTAAAATCATTAGTTATTATATTATTTTAATAAATGTGATGTAATAATGAGATTCGGTTAAATAAATAAATTAGGACTATCAAAATATATTATAAAATCAATTTTTATCTTATATTTATGATAAACTTATTTGATACGTTATGTACTTCATAGAATTGTTGTCACATAAGGTAGCAGCAAAAGTTAAGCAGCATTGAGCGTGATTAGTAGTTGGATGGGTGTCTGCTGGTGTTACAGCCGTACAATTATATGTAATTATTTTTTTTTTTTATTTTAATTCATTATAGAGAATTGCGTATGACTTTATCAAGTACTATATCTATAAAATTAAGCAAAATAATTAATTAAAAGTAACAATGGGCTTTCAGACCTGACCATGTCTGATCAGGTCGATTCATGCCTGATCAGGCATGGACATTTTTCATGCCTGATCATCCCTGAAGACTCATGCCTGTTCATGTCTGATCAGGTCTGATCATTTTTTCCCGGGATAGATCTATACGTCATTTTGCCATATAACCCGGGTAAAAAAATTTATATATAATTGGGTATAATTATATATAAAAAATGGCCCGGCATAATTATATATAATCATGTATAATTATATCCAATTATATATAATTATATGCGATTATATATAATTATATTAATTTTTTTTTTTCAAAAATGGATAAAAAAAATTTTTTTTTTTTAATTATATTGAAACCAATGCGATTCGGATGAGCTATTATGAGTCGTGCACTTTTGGATTTTCCAAATTTTTAATTTTTATTTCTAATCACTTTTTGATCTTTTAATTTCTAAAATATTGAATCATTTAATTAATTGACATAAAGTTTCCAAGCTATATATCAATTTAACTAAAACATCATCATATGAAGTTATTCAGATCCCAGTGAATGTAGTTAAATAAATAAATGATTCAGGTTCTTATGGATCAGTTCTTTTTATGTTAATTTTATTTTTCAATTCCGCGACGTTTCGCCATAGATCATGGCTTCTTCAGGCATCTATTACATACAAATATAATTATGCATTAGCATGTTTAACATAACATATTTTATATACAATTCTTAAACCACAGGAAAATCTTTTAGAAATTTTTCAAAAATTATTCCAAACTTCTTATTACGAAATTTCAAATTACTTCAAAAAACCTTTTAAAAAACTTTTCCAAACAAAATATTCAAGGAAAAAATTTTTTAAAAATTCTTAAAAAATTAAAAAAAAAAAATTTGAAAGGTTTTTGAGAAAATGAGAAAAAAAAAATATTAAATTTTTGACAATTTTTGGAATTCTAAAAAAGCCTAAACGACCCCTAAAATTTTTTCACTCGAGCTGATTTGAAGGAAGGCTCTTAAAACATCATAAATATATTTTCATAGGCAATTTTAAAAAAATAGAAAGTTTCTTTTTAAACCGCTTCATAATACAGTTCATTATTTACCGACAGTACTTTTTTTTATCAGAGGTAGTTATTTTATTTTGCATGTGTACTATTTATTATTAACTACAGATTTTCGCTTGGCGGCATAAATAGATAAATAAAAATCCGGCTAAAAAAATATTTTCATACCTTGTAAAAATTAATAAATTGCAAAGCTTCAATACAAAAAAAGTAAAAATAAAAATGAATAAAATAATATAAATAGGATAAAATTGTTTGAAGGTTTCGAACATTTTTATTATTATTGATATTTGAATTAGTTGCTTATTGGTCTGGTATTCTACAGAGGTGGAGTAGAGCGACCGTGGGGTGGCGGTGGTGTAGAGATTCGCTATGAGAATTCACCCTCTCAGTGTTACACTCACCGCGAACCTTTGAGGATCTCCCGCATGTGAAAATATTTGTTTTTTCGTATATACTGTCTTAAAAAAATAAAAAAATAAAGACAATTGTTGATAAAATTATGTTTAAGTTTATAAAATTATATAATTGCAAAAAATAGTTTTTAAGTGTATTTGTATGTTTTTTAGTTTTTTATAATGCCAAACATTAAATAATAAATAACGTGACAAAACGGTTTAAAATTTTAGTGTTACTAAGGATTCAAATTTTTTTTAGCTGCGGTAAGTTTACAAATTAAATCCTTTGTTTCTTTTAATTACATAATTTTTTTGCGTATGTTTTAAATACTTAACATTCTTCTGACCGCGCAGGTTCAAGTTGTATTCATCAGTTATACAATTAGCACATACACAAAAAAAATGAATACACCTAAAAATCAAAGAGAAAAATCAATAATTTGAATAGAATTTTAATATTGATAAGCTTAATTTAATTTTAAAATTATTTTTTGCCTAAGCATGCGCACCTCTCAATGTAGATCGCAATTTATTGATGAATCGATTTCACTTTATTTACATAAAGTTCGTCACTTAAAATAAAGTCATCAGTGTTTTATTATAAAAAATAAATTGTGTTGTTTAAAAATATTTATTTGTCTCAGTTAGTTCGAGTTATTTTTATGATTATTATTTTTTCTTTGATAAGGTGTAGAAGTGATAGATAAAAATAATGAAACCGCAATTGGCAAAAAAAATTTTTTTTTAGTAATTTAAGTGATGGGAAAAATAAGAGATAGTAATTTTTTTAATTTTAGTTATTTTCATGTAACTTGTACAGTTTACGTGCGGCTAAAATTTGATGAGTGTTAAGATGTGTGGCTTCATTGTTTCTGCCCTATAAAAAATCAGAAATTGAGTTTTCGACAAATATTTTTTTTTTTATTTTAATTAGTAAATTTATAAATTATTTGTTAATAATTTATAAAATTTAATATTCATATATTTCTTTCTAGTTTGAAAATTAAAAAAATTAATATTTGTCACTTATTTATTGAAATTTTTTTTTTCTAATTTTGAAAAAAAATAAAACAATAAAAAAAATTTTGTAGGAGTGGCTAAAGATTTTTTAGAAATTCAAAAATTTTAGAAAATTGAATTTTCCTTTGTTTATGAATTTTACTCCATTAAAAGATAACAACCGGTAAGATATAATTAATATTATACATAATGATCAGAAAGCAAGATTATTTTGCTTTTAATATTTTTTCGCGTTATTTTATTATTTTCCAGCTAGAAAATTATATGCAGTGCACGAATTAAAAAATTAAAAAAAAATTGTAATCTATAAAAAAATTACTAAAGTGAACAATGACAAATTTAGATATTAATTTTGATCTATCGTGATTTTAATACCCTGAATTATGAAAAATTATTTATAAAATTAAAAAGTAGCTTTAGAGTGTAATTTTTATTGTAAAAATAAAAATTTTATATGAACCTAAAAATCAAAAGGTTCAATTTAAAATTTAAAATTATATTTATAATAAAATTAAATCGAAATTTTTACACTGAATTTTGTGAAAGTTCTAATTTTTTTATAAATTCAAGATCACTTATTCAGATTTTAATTTTTATTTGAAATTTGCAATTTTTTTCTTCGTGTTCTGAAAGTTTAAAGTCTAAATTTTTATTAATAAAAATTGCTCAAGATATTTCAACTGTCTAAAATTTCAAATTATTATAAGTATTAATTATTTTTTCCCTGACTTTTATTTATATCTCATAATTAATTTTTATTTTTCAGTCCGTCAAGTTACTAAAAAAAATCACAAGCTACCCTTAAAAATTTTTTATCGATCTCATTTCTGCATAAAGCTGTTAAAACAAAATGTACAATAGGAAAAAAAATAACAATAGTTAAATTTTATCGCCTTTTCTCTAAATCGTCGATCAAAGGTCAAAATTAACAAATTCATAAACATTCTTTCTAAAACCTATCAAACATAAAAAAGGTAACATTTATTGATTGAACAACAATTTACTGGGAATTGCGCTGTAAAACAGGTACAGAGACATGAATGTATTACGCCGATGAATTTTTTATGAAACAAAAATACTAGAAACCGGATAAGATGTGATAGTAATAAATGGTTGTACAGAATGAGTGCAGTAGGATATCTTGACAAATGGTGCGAGGTTAAAGTGCTTTGTCCTTTTGTTTTATGTCATCACACGTATGAGTCTAACAGCACTTTATGTTCTAGCTTTCTTCATTGTTAGACACTCATTACGCCTATTATCTTCAACAAATTGTTTTTCTATTTCTTTTGTACTTTCTAGGATTTTAGCGAAATTATAAATTACGCTGAGGGTTCTTTTCCCAGAGTATCATATACGTTCTGCTACAACTATATTTATATATCACAACGTTTTTTACTTCTTTTATTTCTTCTTTCTTTCAAGCAAACCGAGTTAATTTGCAGTAGGAAGTAGGAAGTACCTTTGTATAGTCCGACGCGACATACTCCACTCAGTTTTACCATATCGCCAGTTCTACCGTGGTATCACGTAGCTTTAAATTTCGTTTTTATGTAACGAGCTTTTACGCTACAGTAAATAGCAGACATATGTTACAATTTTTTTTATTCGATAAATAAAATTGGAAATATGGGCGTATATAGCAAATACGGTACGAAGAAATTTTAATTTTTTTTTGTTTAAAAAAAAATTATTTGATTTAAAAAAATAGGCGATTTTTGGGCATTTCTCGTTAATGTTCATAAAAAGTGTTAGGGATGATAAATGAAGTCTTAAAGTACAAAAAAAAAATTTTTTAATTAATTTTTTTCAGTTTTTTTACAAAAAATTCGTATTCAAATGTAACCCCATAATTTGGAGGCTGGTCGGCTCCTACACGATATTTCGGTAACGGCTTATTTGAAATAAACAAAGCCGAAGTGTTATAAATTCGGTATTACAATAATGGCTACAAAATAGCTAATTGATATTAATTTTGAACAATTGTTTTTAATTTTAAGTAAGAAAAACGAAAAATAGTGTTTTTTTTCGCTGTTATTTGTAAAAAAAAAAAAAAAAAAAGTATTTATGTGTAGAATATGTAGTTAAAATTTCAGAAGGATCAATCCACGGGTTTCCTGGGAAATTGTGTTGGCCGTCCGCGAAAACGTACACGGAAAAAAAAGAGAAAAATTACATTATATAATGTAAAGTGACGCTTCACATAAAAAACTGGAAAAATTACAGTTTTAGATTATAATTATTACAGATTTTCTAAGAATTACATTGTAAAATGTAAATATTACATTGAAAGCTCTGAAAATTAATATTCAAAGTTTGAATTTATAAAAATGTTATTTCGAACTGCAATTTAATTAGTTTTTTTATGTGAATAAGCGACGCTTATTACTATTTGAATCGTTTATTTGAGAAACCCCATATGACTTATGGGGTTTCTCAAATAAACGATTCATTTATAATGTAATTTTTCTCTTTTTCTTTTTTCCGTGTAGTTTTGAGAAAGACGCGTTTTAAGTTTTTTTAAATAAAAAATCTTATCAAAATTTAATCTGCGAGACTTTACTCGAAACAGTTTACACATACCCGGGAATTCTTAGATACATATCGACGTTCTAATTAGCAAATTGTCTAACTCCATTTTAAAGAATCTTTCATTTGTATAAAAATACAATTAGTTCGAAATTTATTATCACTTTAAAAAACCATTTAATATTTAATATTTAATAGAGGTATAATATTATGGTTAGGATCATTCAAATAATTTATAAGCGGACTATTACTACATCAAAATGTTAAAAAGTCACCCTTCAAAAAATAAGGAGTTAAACCAATTGCTAATTAGACCGTCGATATACATTCGAAAAATGTAAAAAAAAATCGAATTTTCGAAAGTGACCAACCAGACTACACTCTTAAGGAGGTCCTTTCGCCGCCAATGTAAAATAAAAAATATTAGATTATGAGTAAATTCAATTTTTTTCTAATAGTTAAGGTCCTTATTTATCTAATAGTGAGGTTAAGGAAACAATTTTCTTCGAAATTTCAGGCTTGTTTCAAATTAAGAAATTTTATTTACTAAATAATGATAATTACTGTATCTGGAACTTAACAAACTTGTTCAATTTCTTTTGTAAGGGATGGAGCCTGACAGTTTCCTCAGGCGAATTGTTTTATCTTGTAACTTTCAAGCAACATGTACTTGATGAGAACATATCTTTCGAACCGAAATTACAGAAAAGAACCGAAACAAATAAGTACAACTCATTTTCAAAGAAGAAAAATAATTTAGTGCTTTTTTATATACTATAAAAGATTTTCAACATTTTACAACATTTTAAAGAGTGTTTTAGTATTACACTAAAGACTGTTTCTAACGAGAAAAAAAATATGTTTTTTCTTGGTGTATAATTTAATTAAATTTTTTTCAAAGTTCAATTACAAATTAAATTTTCAGAAGAATTTCCGGTTTTTATCAGTTTTTATCATTATTGGAAAACTAAGTTCGGTTTTTTTTTTTCAACCTTATCGGTCTATTTAAACATATTGCTTGAACTCAAGATCAAATACGGCGGATATGGTACTTGCTATATGTTCAGTGTATACATGTATACATACATGTAGTCTTACCGTGTTATGTAATAAACTTGAACTATATATTGACGCTTCTTTATATCACATTTCAGAGAATTTTTTTTATTGTATTCTTATCTTGAAAAATTTCAACAATTCTTTTTTAAAATAGTGATTTAAAATTGATACCTTTTAATTTATAAAAGAATATAAGGAATATATTTAAGAAAAATTTTGTTTTCGGCGTATTTGTGATGAAATATGTTTTTTAGTAGATTGAAAAAAAAAATTGATTATTGTCTTTGATTTCGTGGTGGAAGTTTACGAAAAATTTTTTAAATTATCTTCGGGAGTTAACTCTTTAAGAATTCTTAGAGAGATTTTAAAGGGACCACTTAAAGAGGTAATTTAGAGTTTTTAAATTATCTTCATTCAAAAGTTCATATGTGTGTGTAAACACTGAAAAAAAATTTTCTTTATAATAAAAATTACCATTAAATTTATTGTAATTGTGAAATATAATGTGGCCTTCAACTCATTGCCATTTAAAACAAAAAAAAATTACAAAAACAATGATTTATTTTATGGTAAACTACAGTAAAATTTTATGAACATTTTTCACAAAACTTAGTCAGTCCTGAAACGTCAGCAAAGTGTCAAATGCTTTCCAAATGCTGTTTTTCAAAAGTTCACAAAAAGTTCATAAAACATTCCTCAAAAATATGAAAAATTTTTATTAAAATTTAGTCACTTCTGAAACGTCAGCAAAGTGTCAAGAGCTTCCCTCATGCTGTTTTTCAAAAGTTCATAAAATGTTCCTCAAAAAAAGTTCCGCTAATGTTTCGAATTCGTTGCGGATTGTTTCACAATTTGAATTTCTTAGGCGGACGGTTATATGAACTTTAGATAGTCATAGAAAACACACAAAGAAACGTTAACTATGTGGTTTTTTCATCAAATAATTTTTAACCCCTGACAAGCACACATCTAAACCGTATACCTCTTTAGGCATTGAGGGTGAAAAGTACCCAACATACTTCATTTTCAAATATCTTGGTCCCTAATAAAGTTAGAGAATTTTGTTTTTTTTTTTTAAATAAAAGCTCAAAAAATTCTCTATAAAATAGATATAATATTAAATTAATTAGTGCCAATTAAAATACATAAAAATACTATTGAAGTTTAAATATACACAAATAATTATTACAAAATAAAATTTTGGGGTGGGTACTTTTTACCCAGTGTGCTTGTCAGGGGTTAAATGGCGAGAGTAAGCTCATTTTTGTAAATTTTACGTAAATGCTAATAAGATGAGTTTTAAGTTACATTTTTTACTTTATATTTTTTAATCATTTTCATTTCTTTAATCATAGCTTGAAGTTGACTGCTCAAAAATTCAAAAAACTTAGCTTTGAAAAAATCCATATTGGGTGTGGCGAAATGGTGCTTTTTTAAAGTTACATTTAATATTGTTGGAAAGGTCTTGATCAGAATTGATGTTTTTTAAAATTATCATATGCTATTTTAAAATCGTTGATTTATTATGACAAGTTTTCGGAGTATATTTATAAACAATAGAATTTCGCACTAGATAAAGTTTGTTTATTTATTTAAATTGTTATGTACATTCGAATGTTATTATATAAGTATGTCAAAATTACTAATCCATATAATTGAGAAAAAGAAGAAAATTTTTTATGAGCATATCTTCATTATACAAAGGGTTTTTATACGGGAATTTGGTACCATAAAAAAATTTGCAACCGGAATTTGTCTTCGTATGGTTTTTGATATTTTTTCGGCAAGGTCAATTTATTATCTCAATAATTAAGAGAATAAGACAAATTTTGTGACAGGCATTTTTTTTTATTTTAATTAGGATTTTTTAGTTAAATTTGTTGTAACATTAGAAAGATCTTGACCTTGAATTAATGTCTTCTCACGATTAAATATTTTTCTGGTGTTAGTCAATTTTTTATGCTACGGTGTTTTTTCATAACGCATTCCATTAAATTATTGACATAACTGATCCAATCACAGCAATATCATATTTTCAATTTATTTTAGAAGTACCCAGGATGTATTATATATACTGTGATTAACAATATCGAAAAATCGTAAAGATAAAGTTTTTTTAATCACAATTCGTAACTCTCGGCAGTCATGTAGTAACTGCAGGTTGCTAGTATTTTATTGATGGGTTTTAACTTTTTTTTTTTTTTTTCTTTTTTGGCAAATTAAAACTTCTTTACTGTAAGCGGAAGCAAACTAAAGAAGTATTCAACGTATTAAGTTTGAGAAAAGTTCATTCATTCTTACACTTAGTATAAAAAAGTTAACTCGACCCAAGAGAAAAGAATCTTGAACCAAGAATACCATTTTAGAGAAAATAATTTTTCTGCCCTCCGGCCGGAAAGTGAGAGCGTTTTTTTTCAAAAATTCGTAACTTTTTTTGGGTTAGGTAAAAAAATCTTAAAAAATTCAGAAAAATGTCTTTGGTAGGGTAGAAAATGATAAAAAATTTTCAGCGAAATCGAAGGGGGCCGGGCCGAAACCTCGGTGATTTGGCATGGAATGCCCCATATACACTATCGACGGAAAGTTTCCGGACAAGCTTCTTGTTTACTTTTTAATTTAAATATGATACATGAACACATTAACTTGATCTATAAAGAAAATGCTATGTTATTTTACAAAGTGTGTACGATCGTGTCTTTGTATTTCTTTTTGATTTATTTTACTTTTAATAATTGTTTTAACAAATTTTCATCTTGTCTAGAAACTTTCTGTCGGCAGTCTACATTTAAATAATGTAAAAAAAAATCGAATTTTCGAAAGTGACCAACTAAACTACACCCTTATATAAATTTTTCGTGGTTCAAGAATTTTCTGTCTCAACTCAAGATATTTATGTTCTTCACAATAGTATTCTCGGTCCTTTTTTTTTCTTGAATCAATTAAAATTTTTTGTCAAAGTAAGTACCCCGTTTTGCTTTTTCCATTTTCTATATAGAATTTAGTATGTACATCTGTTCATTAAATCCGCTTTAGCAGTCATGTTGATAGCTTTGCTTCAAGTACCCTGATAAGGGACTTGTCAGGAACGTCAACTTGTATTGGTGCATCCTATCTCAGACCATTTCCTCTATGTTCTCTTGTTATGAATAAGACCGGGTAATGTCCTACAATTTCAAATCTCTATTCAGTGATTCGAGAGGACCGGTATTATGATGGCATATCTTCATACACATTTGATTCAAAATTAGTCTTCTTTTATCTCAAAGTGACAGCAGTCATTATTAAGGTTGTTCGGATATAAATGCACTTGTAAAATCAAAAGCTAATTTTTTTATTTGTTATAAATCGCTATTACATACATCAAAATTAATTTTTTGGAATAGATCTGACGAAGGGTTATATCTTTAAATAAATTATTAAAAAATTGAAATTTAACATGTAGCCTATAAAGAATATTGGCGAGATGTACATATATCGATTTATATGACTACTTTTTATAAAGATTAAAAAACAAAAAACTTCTAATTCGATTAATCAATTTTCGTAAAATACGTTAAAAATAAAATGAAAATTTTCTGACGAAGTTTTTTAAAGATATTTTAATGCAAAAGAAGAAATTCACGGAAATATCAGTCCAACATACTTAAAAATAAATAATCCACATGATTCAGTGCAGTATGGCAACGTTGCACAGAATAGAATGCGCCAACTTTGAATTTTAATAATTCCTGTGTATTTTTATGGGTTATGTTTTTCAACTCACCACACAGCGAGATAAATATAAACAGCTGTTAAGCGCAATGTTGCCAGGTCTACGTTTTATAAAAAAATACTTGAATCAAATGTTGACTATTTGTTGTTTTTGTTAATTAAATTATTCAATTAATAATAATGATAGATAACGGTTAAATTATAATAATGAATTTTTTGCCCTCTGAGCGGAAAGTGGCAACTTTGGTCCCACTGCGCTAAACAAAGTTGCCGCTTTCCGCTTTCCTCGGACAAAAAAATATTATACAGCTCTTGGGAAGTAAAAAAGAAAACCTCAGATCACATGTTTGTTGACCTCGGCTTCGCCTCGGCCAACAATTACATGTGATCTGAGGCTTTTCTTATTTTCCTTCCCAAGGGGTGTAATATACTATTTCGTACTCAAATTTTTAATGTTAATAAAAAAAAAATTTAGATTTTATTATGACTTACGGGGTACTGCCCGAATAACCTTAATAAACCCGAGGCAAATATTGAATCAAACAACGATTTTACATCAATCTTATGAAACAAAGAATTCATAAAATTTAAGATTCAGAAATAGTTACAAAAATGCCTGGAAGTTCTAAAAGGCGCTCCCATCAGTTGGCCGAGTTCCAGTCTCTACTCTAGATAAAGCCACGTCTTCGTGATAGGAATTTTCACAAGGGACCAAAATACGTGAGTCAAATGGAGAGACATTCCGTACATCTTATTTAGAAAAAAAAATAAAGTATAAAAAAGTCCAGGTAGATAAAAGTTCTTAAAAATTGCCTCGTAAATTGTCAGCCATATTGATTTTAGTTTGTTAAGAAATTGCACCCAACGGTTAGTAGAATTATTAATTTAACTAGTAGAATTTTTTAGCTTTGTATTGAAATCATTTATTTTTATTTCAATAAAAAGCTATAATATTTCGAAATGGATTCGTATATCACCGGACAATCGTCATTTACTAGGAGTCTAGTTGGCCAAGACCTTACTAGCGAAATTGTAGGTTATAAATTATTCCCAAGTGGTTTGTGCAACTCCCGTCTTGTTCTAACATTACGTTTGAAACGAGTCTTCTATTCCAAATTGTCTCAATATTTCTTCGATATAGCTTTTGTAGACTTCCAACAAAAATGATTTATTTTTAATTTGTTATTATTCTATAGACTTGTATGTACGTGGATTTTTCTTTTAATAAATATTAAAAATATTATTTTCTGCGATATACTTCAACTCAACACAAGTACTTAATAAAAAATTTCATTCAGTTTATTTAATTGCAAAATGTGATTGAATGATTAATAAACTTTGGTAAATAGTAACGGTAATAATATACACATAAATGATATAAATATTACGCTATTAGAAAAAGAAATTATTATTTTTATTTATTAAAAATGTTTTTGATTTTTTCAAAGTTTTAAATAAGAATTATTTTCGAAATTTTAAAACAATTATAATTTCAAATTAATTTATTTCGGTTGTTCATAAGATACATTTTTCTGTATTTTGATCAGCCATACGGCAATATCGAGTTATGTAGGGCAAGTGTGCGCACTTAAGGATTCAAACTAGTGTCAAAAATAAACGATGAGCATGAAAAGAAAATGAAAATATGCATCCGATAAAGTATTAATTTAGGTAATGATTAAATTAAAAAATAAAATCGAAAACCTTAACGATTCAAAATGCGCACACTTACTTTGTACTGCGGGTAAGTGTGCGCACTCGTGTGGGGTAAACTAAGCAGACTGATTTTAATAATATTTACATAAATTCATTGAGACATAACATAACTTTAAATATTAAGCTAAATAAAAATTTTAAATACATTTTTGATTGAAAAAAAATTAATTTACTTTAGTTACAGTGTTACAATCTTTGCCATGAAAGCAAATTTTACCTTCACACTACCAGATTCTTAATATTTTTTTTAAGTAAACGAATGATACCATATGGATTTTTCTTGCGAAAAATAATTTTCCGCAAAAAAACCTTTAATTTGCCTACACATATCACAAACTTCCCTCTCCCCGTTAATAAATCAAGGGGTTGTACACACTTACCTGCTGTGCACAGTTACCCTACGTGACTCTATATTAACTTTTTTTTTTTTTATTTCTTATTAAGGATTGAATACAGCTGATGCTAAACTTTGTAATATAGCCAGCTGGTCGGCTGTTGAGTTGGTTCTTTTTTTAATTCACTAGTCGAAACGCTGCGGGGCGCTCGACCGCATTAAGATAAAAACTATTCCCGGGAAAATTTTAAACTAACTTCAACTTGAACATAAATAGTTGAAAGTTTAATAAAACTTAGATGAATAATTTACGTGTAGCTGCTAAAAATTATTTATTCCGTTTTCGAACAAGGAAATTAAAAAATAATCAGTAACAAGTTTAAAAAAATGATGGCACCAATTTTTTTTTTCTAATAATGCTTTATTAACAAAATGAATAAAAAATTAAAGACCAACAGCCAAAATCTGTCCATTTAATAGCCAGCAAGTTACATCGTAGATATTTTAATATCGATCCAATCGCGAAAACTGGCGACTTCAGTGTAAACTCCAGGGTATCCTGGACGAGCACATCCATTTCCCCAAGAAACGATTCCAGCTAGCCGACCGTCAATAGTCAGTGGGCCACCGGAGTCACCCTGGCAAGCGTCTTTGCCACCTTCTGGATAAGCTGCACAGATTTGGCCTTCTGGAAGTCCTCCGAAAGAAATGTAGGCATCATGACATTCTGATTTGTTGATTATTGGAACATCAACGGTGTTCAAAACGTCGGGTGTAGAACCACCTTCAACAGTAGCACCCCATCCAGTGATCGTCGATTGAATACCCTCGATAGCTTCTTCTTTGAATTCAAAGAGGTCGATTGGTTGCCGGAACTCGTCGACTTCGAAGGGCGTAGCTAGTTTGATCAGTGCGACGTCATTTATTGGGATCCCGTAACGGTTTGTTGTGTAATCTTCGTGGGTGATGATCTGGTGGAATAAAATAAGCAAATGATGATTCGATTCAATAAAAGTTTATTTTCATTCGCACAAAGAACTTACCTTGGATACTGTGTGGATAGTTCCTCCGCTGCCTTTTGTTGTTGTTCCTGCACGAACCGTAATTGTGCTTGCTGAATAAACTGCACAATGAGCAGCAGTAAGCACCCAATCTTCGGCGACTATCGTACCACCGCAGAAAGCAAAGCCGTAAGCTTGGAGAGATACTTGATGAGGTACTTCTCTTATATCTATTGGCTCTCCACCGACAATCCGACCGTTAGGAGTTAAAGGGTTCATCATCGGAAACCAGTGAATTGCGTTAACTGGAAAAGATATATTTAATGTTAGATCAAGATTTAAATTTACATTTTAAGCAACCAACACTTACCCATTCCAACGGCTAGGATAGTTGCGATGAGTAATACTTGTCGGTACTTGAACATTTTCCTTCTACCAGTATAGTCGGTTGGTTGCTTTCTGTTGCTGCTCTGAAATCGTCGTCTATTTATACGACTTTTGACGGGTATGGATTTTTCATTTTCTATCTGATTTGTATCGAAAAACGATCTTCGGTGATAACTTGGATGGCTGATTACTTAAGTTATTTTAAGATGAACAAAGGAATATCTCAAAAATTTCAATGTTAATTTACTGACATTCGTTAATTGTTTTGGTAAGAAAGTCTTATCTTGAAAATCATGATAAGCAAATATCTTGTGATTGCATTTCATTATTTTAATCAATCATGTCACGATTAAATATTTTTGTTATACGTATGTAGAATTATAATAAATGAAATATTTGCTTGTTAATTACAATTTTATTTTGTTTTCATATTATTCTATACAGTCATTCCGTCTATTTTAGCCATTGCACAACTAGCCTCAGTGGGGCACGTTGAGCAATTTGGAGCGCTCGCGTATTTCCGAGAATAACTTGAAAATTTGGACTCGGATCGTTTTTGTGTTGCTAGACCTTTTGAAGTAGACTAAATTACGAACCTAACAGTATATGACTTGATTAAATCCGATATATCGTCTTAACCCCGCCTGGTTCCACCACGAAATCTCCCCGACAAAATACGCTTCAAAATCTCGTTGTGCCCTTTTATCATGATTTTTTGTGTATATTTACACGAAAAATACCATCACAACTGTCAGAAATAATAATATTATTATTTAAAATTCTTTAAAATTAGATTTTGTCAGGGAGATTTTGTCGGAGAGATTTTTTCCGGGGAGATTTTGTCGTGTCACCGCCCCGCCCTACCCTACTCGATGAAATGAAACATATAACAATATTTTCTTAAAATTACGACATGAGACCGGCTACAACAAATAGATTTATAAAGAAATCTACCTAAAAATACTACAAGAAAAATATGATTTCATCAGCTGATAAAGGAAAATTTCCAATGATTTGAATTCTTGTAACAAGAGTGCTTTTCTTTCTCAAAAGTAATTTTTTCTTTCAGTGGAGATAAATCGATAAGTTGTGCTTTTTAACGTACTTGCATGGATCATTCTATTGTTGTTAGTATCATTCAAATATCTACATTTCGTAAAAGCTATGAATTTATTCGACCATTGAATTGTTACTAATATAAAATTAATAATCAAAACAGCTATTTGATTTGAATTAATAATGCTCACAAAAACTATCCAAAATTTGCTCAGTGAAAATCTGAAAATTATTTCCAGGAATGTTAAATTTACAATCCTGATGCTTCAGAATATAGTTAACGAACCTTGAAATCCATAACTTGGACATCAAAGCAATGGGCCCAAGGACCATTACCCATCTCGACTAAAGCCACAAGCATTAGCGACAATTACAGTGTAGGCAAATGATAAAGCTATATTGAGACAGATTATTACCAACATTTGGTCATCGTCATAATGTTTATAATTATTGCTTGCTAGTTGCGGTTTCCACTGTGTTCCATCTCTATTCGAACTCGGGGGAAATTTAAGTCATTTCAACTAACGTAGTGTGCTGACATAGAACATGGTTCAGTCAATTTGTATACGTCAATAAAATAGAGACGATTTATTTCTGCAATGTTGTAGAAATTGTAGGAAAAAGTTTGGAAATTTATACCTTATTTCAAGCATTGAATACTCATTACCTCAGTACTTATTGAAGTAAAAAAAAGTTCTGACTAAAGTTGTAGCTACGAGGATTCTCTTTCATATAAATTTTGACTGGTTTTGCAATTTCAACTAGGTGAGAAGTTGTGAAATGTTTGAGTTAGATCAGAAATTGGAAATTGGGCGCCATTATGAATAAAACAGCTTGATAATGATGAACTTTAAATAATTATTACCTTGGTAATTATTAGAGCTAAGAGAAAAAGTTTCGGACGAAAGTGCTCTAGCTTCGAGTTTTCTATTCGTATAAAATCCGTCCAGTTTCTTAATTTTAATTAAGTAAGAAGTTATGAATTACTAAAGTTCGATAGAAAAATAAAAATTAAGCGCCATTAAAATAAAAAACTTGATCATTTTGTGAATTTTCAATAATTAATGAAGTTAAGAGAAAAAGTCTCAGACAAAAGCTGGAGGTTTAAGGGTGTAGTCTAGTTCGTCGGCTTAAAAAAATAGGCTATTTTGGGAATTTCTGGTGAGCTTGCTATGAAAGATATGTTTATAAAAGTTGTTAGGGATGATAAATGAAGTCTTAAATTACAAAAACAAAATTTTTTTCAGTTTAGCATTATGTTGAAATATCGCCACAAGAGGGCGCAAAGAATCATACACTTCTAAAGTGTCAATCTTAACACAAAATAAATGTTAAATAAATTTATTTATTTTCATCAACTGTTTGATGCCTATAACATAACCTATGAAATAATTTTTTTTTATTTCCTCAACTGCAGTAAATAATATTTATTTAAAAATGTTTTTTTTTCTATCATTTACATTTTAACGAAACATCAACAATTACCGACTATAAATAATTGGAAGGAAAAAAGTGAAAAATTTTTAATAATTAAATCAAAAAATAATTTATAGGTTTTAAAAGTGAAGCACCAGAGTTATAAATTTATGAAAATGAAGTTAACCGACATTTTAAAACTTTTAGAAATTTTTTATTGAAAAAATTTCAATTTAACAATTAAAAAAAAAGTGTCACATCTAAAAAACTTTAAAAACTAGAAGTGCAATTTTTTAGAAATATCTTTTTAGTTGTAATTTATGTAATAAAAAAAATTAAAAATTTTTAGACGTCTGCTAACTTCAGTGTCATATAAATTTAATTGTCTTTATTATTTAATATTTATTATATTTTCGTGAAAATGTTTGCTGCGTAAAGTGAAGAATCGACGGGCTGTCAACACAAAGTTGATGTTATATTAATGGCGAATTTGACACAAACTTTGTGTTCATTGCCCAGTAACATACAAAATATGTTAATAAAGAGTATATAACACATTTTTTATGTTACAAAAGAAAATGACACAAGCTTTGTGTTATTTTAACACACTACAATTTTTAACACAAACCGTTTTCGACACAAATACACAATATTTTTTACTGTGTATCGATGCTTTATAATTTATTCATATGATCGGTATACCCGATAAATTTACTTATAAATAATGAAAAAAATGCATTCGTAATGTCAATCGATATCTTGATAACAAGCGAAAGATGGAATAAGAGATGATTTTATTAAAATTATCATTCAGAATACTGAATTGCCATTGTTTAGAAGTTTTCCAATATTTTTTGCAATGCAAACGTTACCGCTTCTGCTGTTGTTGCCGCTCGTCGTAATCTTCATATAACCTGATACTCTATGAATAATAAATTTACTCGTCTTGTTATATCTTATACTGAAAAACATTCCTTGGAATGAAAACACTCTAAAATGAAATAAAATTAAAATAAATATTTGGTAAAATTTAAATTTCAATTCACTGAAAAAAACTACTCAATTCAAGAACAAAAATATTTTCTTCGTAATTTCACTCTTGAATCAAGTGACAATAGTTATCGATCGATGTTGGTCTCTTAAGCTAAGATGACAAAACCTATGATAAGAAATTGTTAAAGTCCAACAATCGGTTATCTTTATAAGTTTCTTTAAAAGATTATTTTTCTTAAGACAAAATGTTCTTTTTAACAGTATAAAAAATAATAATCACAGATATATATGTTATGTAAAGAAATTTTTCTTTACATATTTATTAACTATAAAAATAGAGTATAATTTTATTTCGTTTTTAACGATTGTTAAAGATAATTTGAGTGCGGTCATTAAGTGTCTCGTTCGATTTTTGCAAAAGGCCCAGGGAAATTCTCGTAATTAGTCTGAGGGCCCATGTATTTTAAAGAGATTAAATAGATAAATCGGAGTTTTGTTATACGTAAGCAAACTCACTTATACTTAAAATAAGAAATACTTAAGTAATGATAAAGAACATAAGATAAAAGATTTATTTTAAACCGAAAGATTTTAGAATAACTTAATGACAGAATTTTAGTGTTGAGAAAAATATTGAAATAAATTTTAATATTGCACTTTCCGAAATAATTTTTAGACAACAAAATTAAATATGAAATGAAAAAGAAATAAAAAAAAATAGAACTTGAAAGTTAAATAATTAAAAATAAACAAATATTAAACAATTAAATTCTAAAATAATACAACAAATTTATAAAACGAAAAAACAGAAATATTTCTACAAATAAATAATTAAATCTAAGAAAACGTAAGAGATGTTAGATTCAAGTACATATTTATTAATACGATTTTAATAAATAAATTAATGTAGACAGTACAAATGTATGTCTTTGTCTATGCGTAAATGCGCTTACGTATACACAAACACATAGATGAATAATAGAACATAAGAGTAAGTGAGAAAGTATGTTGCACTCAGACCCAAGTAGGGGGACTCATGCAACATTTTTAGACAAATTTAAGAGAGAGGGTAAGGGCCCGAGAAAATAGACTAATAATTAGACATTTGTTTACCCCAATGAGTGGAAATTAGTAACGCCCTAAAATTCGACACCTTGCAATTGTCACCAAAAAAATCTCTCTCGTTGTCCTGACATCCTAGTGTTAACATCGTACATAGTTTAAATAAGTCTCAATAGACCACGTGTAAATCTATTGCATAAAAAGTAAAACATTTGTAAAGATAAAGTAAAATCGTAAAGTGAAACCAACTAAAATAAATTAAAGCAACAAGGTTCATCAAATATATGTATTAAAATTATTCAACTACATCAATTTATTTAAACAAACCTATCTTTCTCAATAAATTAAAACTCGGAAGTTCCCGGTCTATTAGCCTAACACGCTAGGACCAAATACTTAAACAGATTAAATATTTTAAATGTAAAATTAATTAATTACCCTAAATTAATATTTTTTACATAACATATAAATTGAGAGAAAAAATTTATTTTGATAAAAATTAGCAATGTTGTAATGAGAAATTAATTTGTTGAAAATTTTAAACAATTTTATTTCTGAGCTGAAGAAATAAAATTTTTTTCACTGTTTAATTGCAAAAAAAAATTTTTATGCGAAGAAAAGTAAACAACAATTGCGGGATCTATCGCATTAAAATTTTTCTGGATAAATAAGATTTACGAAGCAACATTTTAAACTTTATTGCATGCTTCATAACGCGAAGCGGTTTAGGTAGTGCTTTACTTCCGATTCGTCACGGTCAAGCAATTTTGTGATCTTAAAATTCCTTTATCACAACCATATTGCACTTATACAATAATATGAGTTGATGTACACTTAAATTAAACCATCTTATAAATTCTCAAAATCATTTTATGTTGCTACTTTGAAGAAAAAAAAAAAAAAAAATGTTTCGAAAAAAATTTTACGTAGACGTCCTGATCTTCGTTAAACAAATTGATATATCGAGACCGGAATTTTTTATTAATTCCAGAACATATGCCGTATTTCATGTATAAGACACACGTACAAAAACAGAAGAACTTTTCTTATTTCTTTCACATAAAAACTATGGCGCCACTTAATTAATTTAAAATGAGATCAAGAAATTACTAGATTTTTTTACACTGCGTGCGCATATGACAAGAAAAATGGGTGCCAATAATTTAAAAAAAAATTAGAAAATACTCTGTAAGAAATTACTTAATTGTTTTTTTTTCTTTTAAAAATCAATTATACTACCGTATCAATTTACACTACCGACAGAAAGTTTCCGGACAAGATGAAAATTTATTAAGAGTAAAATAAATCAAAAAGAAAGTCAATGACACGATCGTACACACTTTGTAAAATAAAGTAGCATTTTCTTTATAGATCAAGTTAATTTGTTTATGTATCATATTTAAATTAAAAAGTAAACAAGAAGGTTGTCCGGAAATTTTCCGTCAGTGCTGTATTTTTTTCGTAAAAAATAAATGACCGTTATGAGGCGTGCACTCTTAGATTTTCTAAACTTTTTATATTTTCTTTTATCGAATAAAAAAAAAAAAAAGAAACAGATTTACAACTCCATGCAGGTAATCTAACCAAAAGTTCAATAAATTTATTAATGGATATTAATAAACTAAAATATATATAAATACTGAAAACATATGAAAAGAAGTTTTTTCAATTTGGAAAAAAAAAATTTCACATAGACAACTTACGAATTTTTATCCAAATTTTTTTTTTTTTTCAAATCTAGAAAATTTTTTTTCAAAAATAAAGTTACTGTGAGAAAAATCTTAATTTCTTCAGCTAAGAAATAAAATTGTTTAAAATTTTCAACAAATTAATTTCTTGCCATAAAAATAGCCATTTTTTCAAAATAAATTTTTTCTCTCAGTGTATATAAAACGTTAATTATAAAAAATTTTTTTATTATAAAAATATATTTTACAAGTTGTAAAAAAAACTAAAATTAAAATCCAGTAATTAGTTCTATCCAATCGCGGTAGTGTTGAACTTCCGTATAAATTCCGGGATTTCCTTTAACAGCGCATTCAACGCCCCAAGATACGATCCCTACAAGCCGTTTATCAACCACCATCGGACCACCAGAATCACCTTGACAAGCGTCTTTACCACCGTCTGGAGTCATCGCGCAAATTCTTCCTTCGTCTGGAATCTTTGTAAAATTATAAGCTTCTCGACAACTTTCGATGCTAATTGTGGGAATAACGACCATTTGAAGTCGGCCATTAAAGGGGAAGCTCTTTGTATCGCCCCATCCAGTGACGACAGTCTGAGTTTCGGGTTTAACTTTTTCACCCTTATTGGGCAAATCTATGGGTTGGCAAGCTTCGCCAAAGACAAAAGGTGTTGCTAATCGAAGTAGCGCTATGTCATCCATTGGAATATCGAATATTAGTCGGTAATTTTCGTGATTAACCACTTTGTCAACTTCGTAAATGGTTCCGCCCTGGTTCTTCCACACAGTTCCAGCACGAACAGAATACATTCGTTGGGAAAATTGAGCACAATGAGCCGCTGTGAGAACCCAGTAGTCCGATATTATAGTCCCGCCGCATTTATGACGTCCTCGAACCAGGACGCTCACTTGATAAGGCACATCCTCGATCTCGATATCTTCTCCTCCAACAATTCGTCCATCCGATAAATCTCTAGGTAGATAATTTGGATGAGCGCTTATTACTGGAAGGATGAAAGACTTTTAATTTTCCTCTTCACGGCTCTTCGCGAGAGGATTAGGTTTGGGAAATTGAGTGTTTGTTGTTCTTGTTAGTTCGATAGATATTGAATATACTGTTGTGGAAAAATTAAAAAAAAAATTATTCTTTACAATGGTGGGAATAAAAATTAAAGCATAATTCAGTTTTTGACAATCAAAAAAATTTTTTTTAATTTTGTGCAACCTCATTAGAAAAGGCTTTAAAATATGATAAATTAAAATATTCTCACTGGTGACTAGAAAACTAAAAATTAGTACTAAAAAAAATCTTACCTAATGCAAAGCCAGCCAAGCCGATAATTAGTGCTGGATAATTGAGCATCTTAAAGTCTTTGGTGGCAGTCTTACACTGATCTCACTCCCAAATTCAATCGAATATTTATACGACTCTTGGCTGAGAACATCCTTGGATTGATTAACTTTTATTATTATCTAACCACTTGAGATATCATCGTATAATTGTTTTTTTACTATACAATACTTTGAAAAACGTTATCTAAGATATTAAAAAAAAAAAATACAAATTTTGATAGTGGGATTTTTTAATTTATTATAACTGGGTTTGTTCTTTGTAGCCTTATCATTATCATATTATCGGAATTTCCTATGATTTTAGAATTTGATAAATCCCTCATTGCAATATCTCTTAGAATTTCGAGTTACTTCTTTTTTTGCTTATTTTTTGTCAATATTTGTCCGTACTTATTTATTTTTTATGAACGCTAGCGGCATGCTATTTTGGATTTTTCACTTGCAAATGTTAAAAAAAATACACTAGTGGCAAGAAGAATCATTACTGAACTAATTAAAAACACTGTTTAGTAAATTAATTATCAATTTTAGCGAAAAAAACCCGCTTTTTTAAAACTTTAGTAGAAATAAGTGCCGAAATATGGTGGTGTGGTGTGGTCAAGAAAACTAAAAACATATACAATTTTAGGATTCATTTTTTTTTTCAGCCCTGTCATTAAACTTTAATGAAGAACCCTATTCAATATCAAAGCTTGAAATTGCTTCATTTAGTTGTAATTAATAGTATTTTTCTTACCCAGGGCAGGAAAATAAGAAATGTCTCAGATTACATGTAATTGTTGACCGAGGCGAAGCCGAGGTCAACAAACATGTGATCTGAGGCTTTCTTATTTCCTGCCCGTGGTGAGAATACTATTTTTCTCCTCGACGGAGGCGGAAAGCGGCATTTTCGTTTAGCGCAGCGAGCAGAAAATTGACGCTTTCCGCACGGAGGGGAGAAAAAATATTTTCTTGGCTCAAGTGAACCTTTTTTTTTTGTGTAAAGCGATCCCGTATTGCTCTCCCTCACGGAAAAAAATTAATTAGTCACAAATTAATAGTTGGTATAATTGACAATTGTAATAGTTACTATTAATAATGGTAACGATTACTATTATAAATAAATTATTTTTAATTACAGTATTAATAATGTTAATTATTATTTACATCTAGTCATTTAAATCCATTACAGTTTACATTCACTGTAAGTACGTCGTTGGCATCGCGGTTTACGACCACTTCCAGCGCCTCCCTTCCATAAGAAATGACGGTGGCTAATTTGCATAAAACAATAAAAATAAATAAGTTGGTGTGATATTGTCACCAACACAGCCCAAGCGGCACAAATTTTTGTTTGTTAATATTTTGTTGAATTTAAGTTGACGATTATTAATTTTTTAACTTCTTGTTGAGTGAAATCTATCAAAAAGTTAACATTTTTTTTTGTGACGCTTGGGAGTCATTGAATTGTTTCGTAGTAATTAATACCATTCTGGTGGATAACAATAACCAACTGATTTACTTTTCTGTTGATTTCTTCTTGACATTCTGAGGTAACTTCTTCCTTTCATATTTTTTCCATGATTGTTGTCTTTGCTTTGGTCCCCGTTGTTGTTGTTGTTGTTGTTGTTGCTGCTGCTACTTGTTTTGACTTATTTTTATTATTGACTACTAGTCCTTCCCGATTATTTCTAATTGATGATTTTACTCCTTTATTTGTACTAATTAAATACATTTTTTAGCCGAATTTAAGTCTCGATTGATAGACATTTTACTTTATTCTCTTCTTGTATACACATGACTACTCTTTTTTTAGGATTATCTTCTAAACGTTGAAATTTACCATTGGCCAGACAATTTGAACAAGCTCGTAAAGTATTGTACTTTTGATGTTTAAATTTACGACCAGAGAAATGAGCACGCCCCATAAATTTGTACCCAGTACCATGAATTATAGTTACAGGTTTTAGTTTTTCCCAAATGCATTTTTAACTGATTTTTCTACTAACAATTTTACGTTGTTTTTTTTTGCATTGTATAATAACATTAAAAACTTCTCTTGTTATTGAAGTTATTTCTTCTTTTTCTCCTGGGGTTGGACTTTTTCTTTGGTATGATCCTGTAGCTCTTAAGCATGATTCTCTCTTAGTTTCTAAATTTTTTTTATTTACTTTTTTAACACTTTTTATTTTTACGTGCTTTATTACGAGCTCGTCTTTTATCAGATAAAACATTTGGTCATTGACATTCTTTACTTTTATCTTTTAATTAACTTTTCTTTGCTTTATGGCTCTCATGACATTTTTCATTTTTTCCTCGTTGACTTTCTTTCCTTTTCTTTTCTTTTTTTTCCTATGTTTAAGCTAGTGATGCATATTCAGTTAGTATTATTTCTCTAACAACTCTATGCAAATCTTTTGCAGTTTTAAATCATTTGTCGTGTTTACTACGTTTCAATATTGGACGATATTCGTACGGTTTTTGCATAAAATTCATGCATTTTAATCGGTATTGTGTGTAATCTATAGATTTAGATTAAACTTTGAAGAGAGGTTTATAATCACTATCACTTTTATTTTTTTTTTTTCCTTTTTTTGTTCTCACGTAATAATCTCTTTTCATCTCACTGCGTTTATATTCCGAGATGTAATAGAACATTCTGTTTGAAGGTAGTACCTTGAACAGTCAGTACCATCATTTTCATATCCTGCAAAAGCTGTACTATTACTCGGATCACCACCCATATAGCTTACATTTTTTTTACTGTAATAATTTTATCGTCATTTTCACCATTAACTTTTTCAATTTCTTCAATTTCATATCCATTAACTTTGTAATCACGTGGATTACGATTGAACCACTTGTTCCATAATACTTATTCATGAAATTTTTGATACCTTGCTGTCCATTTTTATTTAGTTGATTATCTTTATTAAATTTCATCGATATCGAATGTGGATAGGTTTTTGTTTACCGCAACCAGCTCAAATTTTTTTTTCCACGCCGAATTTTTCTTTTAATTTCTCCTTACTGCCTTCCAGTCAATTTTATATTTATTAAACGTTTCTTTGAAATAACCCAGGTGGAAAAAATATTATAATGATTTGCACATTATAATGTCATTATAATGCGTGTCAAAAATATTCATTTTTCCAAAACTTCCCATCAAAAATGTCAAAAATACCAAAAACTCTGCGTTAAGATAATTAGGTTTGAGCTGGAAACAGTCAAAAAGAGAAAGGTTTATTATGATAACTTCAAAATAAAATTTTATGAAAGATTGAGACCTCAACATCAGATTTTTTTTTATAAAATATAATATTTATTTGTACGAAATGAATTATCTAATTTTCAGAATACACAGCTGCCTTTGGGAAAGAACGAGCTTGGAAGAAGGTAGACGATCAAACCAGAAAGCAAAGTCTCCGAAATAAATTGCTAGAGTATAGAGACTAATAATAAGTTTCAGATAATAAAAAATTATTTTTAAAAAATCTTTAAATTATTGTTCTTTTTCTTGTTTTTCAATAAACAGTTATAAAAATTCAAGACGATATAATAATAATTATTGATTAATAAATTAATTTAGCTCAAACTTCAGCGTTTCAAGGTCAAGAAAAAATATTTTGGCGCAGTGTTCCCGAACCGTTGTACAGTTTTTTTGCGAAATTTGAGTAAACCTCTTTTGATTTAATCGTTTAAGTAAAACTTATGGAAAAAGCGTCTTAGTGCTGAGTTCCTGATCCTTCAGAAAATTTCATTTTAAAGTTATCAATTGACCTCTCTCGCTATGACTGTTTCCAGCTTAAATCTAATTAATTATCTTAAAGCAGAGTTTCTGGTATTTTTTAGATTTTTTATGGGAAATTTTGGAAAAATAAATATTTTTGACACGCATTATAATGACATTATAACGTCATTATAATATTTTTTCACTTGGGATACTGTTAATTGACGCTTTCCGCACGGAGAGAAGAAAAACATTTTGACTGGCATTCACATCGAATTTTCCCATTTTGGTCGGCCATATGTTTTATTTTTTTAGTAAACAGAGATCTCACAGTGACTCTGCGATCGAGCCAACGTATGTAAGCATATCGACTTGTAAGTAGTTGATATAAGGGAACACGTGAGGGCGTTTTATTCGCGTCATAAATAATGCGCGGGAAATTAAAAAAATTTAAATAACATAGTATGACATGAGCGTTTAAGGCATGCATATTTGGTTTTACCTAACTTTTTCATTTTACTTTTTATTATTTTACTAATGAATAATAATCATTGTTTAAAGAAATGTTCCGAGGATTCCAAAAAAATCTATTTTTCTTCTTTATATTTTGAAAGTTCAAACCTATAAGAATGTTATTTATCGTCCTTAGAATTTTTGAAAAATTCTGTAAGTGTAAAAAAGGACTTTTTTTTTTAATTTCCGTCATTTTGTGAAATTTTTTTTTTACTTTTTTCCGCTTTAGACGATGAGGGGCATCTTAACTGTCTATACACACATAACTTTTTATTAGTGACTAGAAGAGTCAGAATTACGCTCTCATGAGCACACTTTTTTTGAGACCTCCACTTAACCAGCCTACAACTTTTTGAATTTTTTATTCGTTACTTTGAATAATATTTTGTATATTTTTGATTGATCAATAAATATCCGATAAAACAATGGATGGTAGAAATAATTTTTTTTTTATTGCACTTCAAAATAATACCAACAATTTGTATCTCTAGAATACAATACCCCTTCAATTGTTAAAAATAAACAAATATCAACGAATATAAACCCACACATCTTTTTTTTTTTTAATAGATCTCAAAATTTTTATTTATTTTTTATTATAACATGAGAGCTAGCGGCATGTTATTTGAGATTTTCCATTTTTTTTGCATGCATTGATAATAAAAAAAAGTTCGCAATTTTTGTCGATACTGATAGTGAAAAATTTGTGTATTTATTTTTTTTCTTTTTACTAAAAAGTATATGACATACTAAAAAAAATATAGTTTTTATTAATTTCGTTACGTCATTTCCTTCTTTTAATTAAATGGTTTTGGCTAACTCAAATTGCAAAGTAATTTTAATCCTAAATTTCTTTATGCAGCGAAAAATTTAATAATGTCGCATATTATAAAGTGGAGAATTTTTTCAGTGGACAGCGGACATTCTGCGGTAGACTATGTAGTAAAAGTTTTTCCTTTAGTAGTCTCCACTAAAGATGTAAGCGTATCACATTGAAAGCTCAATTCACAATTAATCTAGAGCAGTAATTAAATCTTCGAAGAAATGAATCTGAAAAATAGAAAAAAAATTGAAATTTGAGTCTGATTTGTTGAAAAACGAATTTTTTTTAGCTTCATTTTAAGCAAGAATAAAATAAATAAAAAAAAAAAAAGGAGATTTAAAACAGGCTATTACATCTAATACCCTATTTCTCGGTTGGGTTGGAAGCAGAATATCATCTTGGTACGAGTGACATTTAGTAACAAGGAATTGCTATCATAGTGCACTAGACTCGATAATGATAAACTGCCGTAAGCAACGTTTCACTTTAACATTGTAATGAGATTCGTCGTGCTCAGATACAGGAACATGCATCATGAGGTTTAGTTACTTTTTGCTACTTACTATCAAGACCTGTGATTATTTTAACGACGTTTTTTGTAAGCGATCTTAAGGTACTACGGTTATGAAAGCAATATTTTAAGAAATCCTCGAAACTTTGAATATAAGTCATTAAATTCATACTACATATCCCAGATGGAAAAATATTATAATGATTTGCGCATTATAATGTCATTATAATGCGTGTCAAAAATATTCATTTTTCCAAAACTTCCCATCAAAAATGTCAAAAATACCAAAAACTCTGCGTTAAGATAATTAGGTTTGAGCTGGAAACAGTCAAAAAGAGAAAGGTTTATTATGATAACTTCAAAATAAAATTTTATGAAAGATTGAGACCTCAACACCAGATTTTTTTTTATAAAATATAATATTTATTTGTACGAAATGAATTATCTAATTTTCAGAATACACAGCTGCCTTTGGGAAAGAACGAGCTTGGAAGAAGGTAGACGATCAAACCAGAAAGCAAAGTCTCCGAAATAAATTGCTAGAGTATAGAGACTAATAATAAGTTTCAGATAATAAAAAATTATTTTTAAAAAATCTTTAAATTATTGTTTTTTTTCTTGTTTTTCAATAAACAGTTATAAAAATTCAAGACGATATAATAATAATAATAATTATTGATTAATAAATTAATTTAGCTCAAATTTCAGGGTGACACGACAAAATCTCCCCGGAAAAAATCTCCCCGACAAAATCTAATTTTAAGGTAGTATCCTCGCGACATATAGTGCGAGTAAATTTAGGTATAGTTTAGGATATTTTTGTCTTTCTCACTTGCTATTCCTTAATAGTCAATTTATAATGATAAGTATTTAGGCTGAATTCGAAAATGCTCTATGTATAGATACACACTGATAAAAGGATTTGTTTATAGTTAAAAATATTTGTTAATATTTAACAAATCTTTTATTAGAGAACTTTTTAGTCCTTAACAAATATTTCTTAGTATTTAAAAAGATTTATTAATATTTAATAAATGAATATCAGATTTATTAAATACAAACAAATCATTTTAAATACTAAGAAATATTTGTTTAATACTAAAAAGTGGTCTATTAATAATGATTTGTTAAATATTAACAAATATTTTTAATTATAAACAAATCCTTCTGTCAGTGTGTGTATATGTTTAGAGAATATAGTAGTCGAAGAGTACAGTAACGTTAAAAAAATTTAAACCTACAACCGTAGTTCTGTCGATACGTATAACATGGATAGTGAGCCAAAATTTTTTGCCTGGACTGTCGCAGAGGAACTACCTTAAACTTTTCAATGCTGAAATATTTCAGCATTAAAAATACGTCACACGTGTTATAAGTTAGTTCATCACGCCCATGTATACTCAGCTTAGAATAAGTATAAAAACTTCGCGAACAAATTACGTCACTATTTACTTATTTCTTATTAGGATTATTTTAAAAAGTCTATATTGGTTTTTTCTATTCTACAGCTTAAATTTTTTCAATTTCCGGAGAAAATAGAAGTTTGTATGTTTACTTTTCTTCCACTGAGCGTTTAAATCGTTGGATTTTTTTAACTTTTTGCGAAAAGTTTTTATGATTATTTTATAATCTCTCCTATTGTCGTATTCAAAGTCATGTTTTTGTCTTCTACGAGAATCTAGAGCACAATGAATTGAATCGTACTTTTATAAGTTGTAATAAAATGGTTTTTGTTTCATGGGTTAAAAAAGTTTGTACAAAGAAAAATGATCTAATTAATAGTAAAGGATGCTGTAATTCTGTAAGAAACTTTATGAAATGGTCAAATAATATATATTTGCGGTTTTTATTTTATCACTGAAAAAGTATTGTTATTTTATTTTTTAATATTTTTCTCCTGAGTGGTCATTTTTTTTTATTGATGTTCAAGTGTTTCCACGCAACGAAAATGAAAACAGAGTATGGAAACACGCATTCATTACTTTAAAAGCTGCAATATACTACAATCGATTGAAGTAACAATTAAAAATGCAAAATTAGTTATTATAATGGAAGAAACGGACATTTTTTTATGTCGTTCTAGCAAATACTAGGTCAGTTGCGATGGAGACCCAGAAGCGAACAGACTAACTTATCTATCGTTATACGTAGTTATACCATCTTCAAATGTCTAAAGACATATGCAATGTAAAATATAAGTTGTTTAATTAAAAAAAAAAAAAAACAGTTAATGTGAATCGATGTGATTATGTTGATTGTGAAAATGAGAGTAAAGGAGATTATATTGATTTCTATGTTAATAAAAGTGTCGTGTTCCCAAATAACAACTTACAGTTCGCTTCAAACTGATTCAGACGTCCATTTCTACAGCCATGTGGTAATTGATTATTTTTGTACTTTAATAGTATTCACCAATTAGTTTGATTTTTTCACTAACTTATAATTTACAGAAACGACTTCTTGAATTTTGTTTTTCTGACCGTCTCAATCCTGTTGTTATTACTGAAGAGTTGTATGATAAAATTCACAAGATTCCATGGGAAATCGTAGAGCCACCTACAATTATTCTCGATAACAATTTTGAATCTAAAGAAATCCAAGTTTTCAGTCCGAGATACCCGACATATGTATTGTTGGTTTCTGGGTCGATTAAAAAATTAAAGACGCTGTTCGATAATTTAAAATCAACAACAACGTGGAGTGTAGAATCTTACTTTTTTATCGTTGACGTAGAAAATTTTTGCGAAAACGCTAATGAAGTTCTCAAATTATTATGGAAGCTCGATTTACTGTCATCTTTTTATTTGTGTCGAGAATCTGATTCTGACAATTTGATAATCTACAATTACAACCCATTTACCAACTACGCACCATATCCATGGAGAAGCGCTGAAACAACTAGTCAAGAAATTACTGAGAAGGGAACACTACTTTATCAATATTTCGATAATGGTAAATATTATAGAATTCATACAAATCATTTAGTACATAACGTTTTGCTAACGAAATTTTATTATAAATTACAGATCGGAGAGTTTGTCACAACATTACCTTTGATAAAACTAAAACGCTAGGCGATCATAAAATTAAGACAACGGTAATACTTAAGATACACAATGCTACTCGTGATGATGTGATTGATGTTAAAAAAGTAAATTTTAAAATTATTCCAAATTCAAAACCACCATCTGTGAATTTCTTATTCTTGATACTTGAAAACATTAGCAAGTGGCAATTACGATATTAACGAACAAAATATGAACGTTGCGAATACTAATTACAAATATACTGATATACTGTCTTATTATAGAGAAATTAAATTTTCAATATTAACTCAAAAACGGACTTTCTTGGCAATAACCGGTCAAATTGTCAGCGAACACAATTATGAAATATTTTTGTTTTCGATCATTGTTATACTATCAGTTGCTATTCCTATACTAATACACAATTACTTTGCATTCGGTGTTTCTCTTCTAGATGTTTTTAGTCTGATTTTTAATATGGGAATAATGACGCCTCTCGGTCAATTGTCTATGCGGATTGTGTTTGTCATAGCATCTTTTTTTTATTTTTTCGGCATCTTCAGCTATTCAGAATGAAATATCGGCTCTTTTAGCTGGACCGTCTCATTACAGTATTGAGACTTTGCAAAACTTGTTCGATCATCGTTATCATGTCTTTTACGATCGGGAATTATATCAGGATATCTTAAGCCAAAATATCTGGGTTACTGAAGATGATAAAAAATTCTTGCATTCTTGTAGTCATATTGAACTATTTCGATGCGCCAAAAATGTTAGTGAAAATTCTACAATCGCTTGTATTTATAAAACTTCTTTACAATTAAAAACCATGAAAAAATTTTCAAACGTGTATATGTCTAAAAATCTAGTTTTTACAAAATATTATGCACCGTGGACCCGGAAGAACTGGGCCCTGAAAAAGAAACTTGATAAAATCAGTCAAGAAGTATTGGAATCCGGGTTCTTAAATCATTTGGATAGAGAAATGTATATTAATCGAATAAAGAAAATAAGAAAGATAGAAAGAATTGAAACTTCTGAACAATTAGACGAAGTAACGGAATTCGATTTAATCCCTGCTTACAAAATTTTCGGGGTTAGTTTGATCATAGCGTTATTAATTTTTTGTGTGGAAGTAATAATAGAAAAAATGTTTACTCATCCTAAAACCGATCATAAGCAAACGATGTCAAGAGTTGAACCAAAAATTAAGCGCTCTAAGCTCCGAAAGACTATCAAAAAACACAAGCGAAATCGTAATCGAAGATTTTGGTTACCGTGAAAATAATTTGTTGATGGTGCGAATTCATTTCAAGGGTTCAAAAGTGCACGTATTGTCTATTGATTATAAAATAATCCAGTAATTTTTCAATGGAATAATAAATTTAAATTGCATGTTTTGTTGTGTGATAAGTGACGATAATATTACAACCGGTTTATTCACTTTGAACTAAAATGAAATGGTTTATTGTGTTATTCACTATGTAATAATGAAAAATATATTGATGTGTTTACGAATCTCAATTTCTATTTATTATCAGCCTTTTTTTTCTAGTTTCCTCACGGAAAAAAGTAAACTGTAATAAATAACAGTCGATTTATAATAAGTAATGAATCATAAAATAAAGTTAGTAAATTTCTAATACAAGCAACGTCAATACTTACAAAGTAAAATGGTAAATTTTAAACGCAACGCTAAAAATCAAACTGTAATTATTGACTTGCTTAGACTGGTAAAATGTATATTTTAAAAGTATAATTTTTACTGTTTGAAATGTTAAATTCTGCCAGAGTGAGACCCCCTTCTCTTTCATCTGAGTTCCCCTTCTCTTCATAATATGGACTATATATTAAAATGGCAATTTTTACTGTTTGAAACTGTAATTTTTAAAGATGAAAGAATCGTTATTTACTATAGTGACAACTACTAATCACTTATTTTGGATATTAAATTATAAATTGTGGCTATTATACTTTCTACATTAAGTTCTGTAATATTTACATTTTTGCCACCCCGATGTCCGCTTTACTGTTTGAAACTATAAAAACTAACCGGAATCCGAGTGAATATTACAGTTTACTTTTTTCCGTACTGCTAAGAAAATGGAAAATGAGCTCGAAGAGCTCAATAGTTTAGGACAGTTAACTCTTTGAGCTTGGAGAGCTCAAAATAACATACAAATTATATTTTTTATCTCGAATAGCTCAAAAACATCATAAGTGCAATTTTAAGCGCTTAGATATGGAATTAGCGGGAAGTTGCAGGGATGGCTTTCAGGGTCAACCATTTTCCTAAATTTTTTTTATCTATAAGATCAGATTTTCAGGTAGGACCAAAAAAAACATCGCCTAAAAATGAAACATCCTAATGTCGATACAAAGTTAAAAAATTTTGCAGATTTATACAATAACGTAGTTCTTTCCCAACCTATAGTTTATGCTACTGCTGTCTTTTTCATTGTATGACTTTCACGTATGACTTTATTTGTTTACTTTACTAGTTTATCAATGATTTCTCAAAAACTATGTGGTAGGGAATTCCAGAATTTTTTAGGATAATTATACATGTATTAATCTAAGTAATATTAGTTTTTCGTGAAATTCTTAAAATTTCATCAATACAAAAATAGTAAAACTTCGCGGTTTTCTCTCTCTTTTTCCATACTGCCTGTGTAAAAATGTTATTTTCAATTGCAACTATTTTCGGTTAGACGTGGTAAATCGTCTCCAAATTTTAACAGCATGTGCGTTATGTATTTAATTACTTATATTATAAACTTGGAAGGTTTCTTGAAATTTTGCTCGCAGGACCCAACTCCCTTAAGATTGATATAGAAGTAGATGAACCAAAAATTTAGTTTCTTTATTTATAAAAAAAATCGATATCTAAAGGTAATAAGGTAGAAGAAGTTTGAGAATTCAAGTACCTAAGGTTCTAGTTTATCACAAGAAATAGTGCTGACCAACAGAAAAAGTAGCAAAAAAGGTTTAAAAGGCGCGCAAAGCATTATGAGGAGTAATGGAGAGAATAGAAGAAAAATAAGACGGAGACAGAATGTGATGATCACAGTGATGTTATTTCGAGCAGAAGTATAAGGTCGAGATAATCGAGAAACTGCAGAGAAAATTCTATAAAATAGCTATGAGAGTAAACAGGAAGACTCGAGAGTCCATTTGGAGAAAATAAACGGAGTCGAGAAAATGTGAGTGATTGAAAAAGCAAGAAGCAAAGTCTATAAAAAAACTGTGGTTTGAAGAAAAGCATGTTGAAATTCGGTAACTCATTCTTGATCAAATAGGATATGAAGATATCTTCATATATATTGTAAACTGATTTACAAAAAAAAAACCACGCAGAAAAGATCGGGTAGAAAATCGCTATCGGAATTATAGGATAATAGAATGAAAATTGAGATAGATGAAAACAATTACTACCGTTATGACAACATAATAGAGTAGAATAGGTCTGAATAGTGGGTATGACTGAGGTGCGGAAACATAGATAGGGCGTTTGAGAAGTTCATATAGACCGAACGGACGTAACACGTAGAATATGTAATTAAGAATGTGAAACACAGTACTGATCGATTCGAGGTAGTACTGGTGAGTTCCAAATTACTGTTCGAATAGATTTTATCATATAGATGTTACCATAGATTTTAACTCATCATAAAACGAGTTATAAATTACTAAAAAAATATCCGCTGAAATTTACGCATTTGGCCAGAAGTGCCTAAACAAAGCTCCTAATTAAAAATTCTATGGAAATCAAATAAATCGTCTCAACCCAAAATATCCCAGGAAATGCCCAAACACAGCTCCTCTTAAACGCAGAATTCAAAATTCTAATTTTAAAAGGTTCTTCATGGAAATTGAATTTTGGCACACCCTAATGAACAGTAATAAAATTGATAAATTTTTTTTTTTATTTTACATTATATTTACTCCATTACAGAACTTAACTGAATAATTTTACAGATAATTATCGAAAACTGCAAAAAAATTTTTAAATTATTTTCGATATATTCAAACAATATCAAAGAGATTTCATAATTTATATAGATTGAATTTCTAAATTACATTGACAAAAATAATTTTATCTAATTTATAACATCGAAATACTTGAGGTTCTTATAAGGAATTTATTTATTAATAATTAACGACGGTCGAATATCTTACACTTTTCACGTTAATGAAGCAAATTAATTATTATATATTATTATTAGAACAAATAATTAAATTCCAGTCTTTTGCTTAATCCAAGATCGGAAAGCCGCAACCTCTGTATAAACTCCGGGATACTCTGGACGAGCACACCCGATCCCCCAGGACGTAAGCCCGGCAAGGCGTCCTTCGATAGCGAGAGGTCCACCAGAATCTCCTTGACAGGCGTCCTTACCACCCCCCGGATAAGCCGCACAAATTTCATTCTCAGGAATCCCTCCGTAGCTGGCATAATTTTCGTTGCACTGTGCTTTTGAGATAATTGTCACGTCAACAGTTTGTAAATTGTCTGGAAACTCCGACAAGGTATCTCCCCAACCAGTTATAACGGAAATAGATCCGGGTATCGCTTCCTCATCGGGGTTGAAAAGTGGGATCGGTTGTCTCGTTTCATCGAATTGAAAAACTTCATTAACCCGGATCAAAGCTATGTCATTCATCAGGAACCCTGATCTGTCTAACCCGTAGCCTTCGTGACGGACTATTTCCGCGACTGTGTGATGAGATCCACCCATATTGTGAAAAGTTGTGCCGGCGCGGACTGAGTGAATGCTTACGTCTGAAGAAACACAATGGCCTGCTGTAACAATCCATTCTTTTGAGATAATGCTGCCGCCACAGTTGTGCCCGCCGTACACTTGGAGACTTATTTGGTAGGAAACATTTTCGATCGTTGTGTTGTCACCTCCTACGATTCGCCCTGAGAACCGTCGGAAGAATGGAAACCCTCTCAACGGATCAGCTGTAATTATACATAAATTTTTTTATTGTAAAAGTTATTTTTTTTAACAAGAATATTGAAATTTTGAATATAGTAATTAGAATTACTGACATTTAATTCAGAAAATTTTGAATTAAGAAGACTTTCAAAGTAACTATTAAGGTAGTTATCGTGGTTAAGGCATACTGTTGGAAAATTCTATATTTTTGTATACTTATTAATGACATGATGATATAATTACTCTAACAATTTGAAGTCAATTGACCACCTATAATCCGAGGTGAATTCAATTAAAAACTGGATATTTATTAACATTGATTGCATACGCTCTCTGCAGTTCTGTATCAGTTTCTTAGTTATAGAAAAAAAAATTGGTTGTCTGTAAAGTCGGTTTACGGACGATAGTTTTACGTGATAACGTCATAAAGAAACATTGATGAAAAATTGCATACTTTTATGGATTGAATCGAATTATTATCACTGAATTATCATTATTTTGTATTTAAAAATTAAAAAATTTTGAATATTTAAAAATTATTTTAACAAAAAAAAGGACTTATTGATAAATTGTTAATCAAAAATTGATACAATAATTTGATAATTGATATGATTATTATTATTTATAATTAATATTAATTATTTTATTAATTTATCGTTTACAATTATTATTAATTAATTTATTTATAATTGATATTCTTTATTAACAATCATTAATATTATCAACAATAATAATCTGATATAATTGATATAATTTGTTTAAATATAATCACGAACAATCAGTTATAGAACAATATTCTGACTGATAGCTCTGACGTTACGCGAAAAGAGAGATATATGTCATAAGCCAATGCTTGGGCCTCTCTGTCGTTTGTTTGATCGTGCCTCTCTATCGCTTGTTGCGCGCTCTCGCTTGCACTCACAGGCTCAGGCGGAACGCTCAGGAGGAACACAAAAGCGGAACGGTCTGTCGGAACGCGACATTTTTTCGTGAGCGCTATCGGTGTTCATCAATTTATAAGACGTTATCACGTCAAAACTGTCAGAACGTTTAAAAAAACTAACAGTCTTTTAATGTATTTGTTATGAGTTTAAAAAAATTTTTTTTTTAATTTTTGATCGTCTAATTATTTATAAATAACGGATTAAAATTCAATAATTTATGAAAAAGTATATATCTACAGAGTCGGTTAGAAACAATTGTATGGGTTGCACTTCCACAGGTACAGTTTTGCCTAAAAATTATGGATTACTTAGCTACAAGCTAATGTACTTTTGCAGTGCGTATAATCTTTAATTTTTCGACAATATTGTACTATGACAACTACCTTAAGCATCGAAAGCTTTTTTAAAAATTTTAAATTTGTTCCACATTAGTTAAAGTTCTTTTTCTTGTTTCGAATAGAAAATTTTTTTTATTGTAATTAAAATTACAAAAAATTGTGATTTAAATCTAAAAAAAATTAAATTTTTGACTGAAAAAAAAAAAATGGAAAATTCACGATAATTTATCACATTACACAATAAACTTAAATTTAATATGTCCTAACAAAAAGGTCAAACTAATTATGCACAAGAGACCAAAGTTGACAAAGCACTCGAATTTTTGAGTGAAAAGGGATAAAAGATTACGCACTTTCCATTATCTGTTGAAAATGAATAAAAATACACTTGAATATTTTCACCGATCGAAATACCTTATGAGAAAATTTGAAATTAATGTGATAAATAAATACTGATTTCAAACTTACCAGCGACGACAGTGAAAAAAATAAGCGAAATCAAAAGCTTGAACATCTTGTCTTCCAACACAACGATAACTGACAATCGGTAGATCGATGTACCAACTTATATATTCATGAGATGACCTATCTAATGTGTTATCAATTTATCTATTTATCACAATTAAGTACTGTGTGTACTACTTCCTTGGATGTATTTGGTCGGTGGAAATTCCGAGATTTCAAGAGGATGATTTCGAGCGTTATCAGATGTTATGACACCGTCGATTTGTGAATTTATGTGATCTATATTAAAGGTGATTATTTCGAGGCAATTATTTTTTAACGTGTTGTATCATTAATAATTGATAATGAAACATATTTTAGAGTTTTTTTTTTAATTATTCCAAAGTCTCCACTGATTATTACATAAGCTACGCATGATTCAACAAATACAGTGTCGACTACTTTAATAATTCACAATCACATTTCGTATTGTACACCTCATAACGCAAAGTGCTTTATCGTTGCCTTACCAAAGTCAAGCAACTTTCTGAATTAAAAGTGTCTCTACACGGAAATAAAATTGAAAGTAATTTTAGTATTTTACGATCTTAATTTTTATCAAATAAAATAGTAATGGTAGAGTATACTTCTCATTTAATAAGTTTTATGATCTACTATTGTAAATTTTATTTAACAAATAATTCTAGCAAGAGACTAAAAGTCCAATACTATAGAACAAATAATACAAGATGTGTTAGTGAGCTTTACAATTCAACTATTATAAAATTTGATAGTCGGTTTTTTTAAAAAAAATTTTAGGGAGGGAGAAGATAGGAGGTTGAACTCATTAGTAACTTTGCACTAACCGATAATACAATTCGGAATTTTCGTCCGGGAATCGAACCCAGAACTCTTAGTTGGTAGCCAGAGACTCTCCCTCTACGCTACCCGAGGTAAACTACGATTAAGGTCCTTCTGCATTTACATAAACTTGAAGTCTAGTGCTGTGCACGGCCAACACACACTAATTAAAAAACATTCCAATTCAACTATTATAAAATTTGTTACTTCTATTGGTAAAATACAGAGGCAGCACTGGTAATTTTTATTCTCTTACTTTTTACAATAGTAATATCGTATTTTTTATAATCGAATTTAATACAATTAATATTTGGTGAAATTACGATAGTACGTTGTAAAATTTCGTCAATAAATAAATACTAAATTTTCTTCTAAAATATTTGACAATTATTAATAATGAAAGTATAGTCCAGCCTTACAAAAGTTATATTGTAAATTTCCCTAGAAATTTTTTTCCGTGTATTTTATCATATTGCACTTATAGAAGAATATAAATGTGGATGCATTTGATATTTTTAAAAGACATTTACTTTATTTAGTGTAAGAAATACCTGATTGAAAAAAAATTTTCTAGCCTGTCCAGATGTTTGCATGTATGGATCTGGCACGACTATTGCAAAACTTAACAATCGATATAATTTTTTGTATTACCTTCAGAATTACAGCAAACAGTCTCCTGTTACAAATGGCTATGTAATTAAGTGCCATTTGATTATAATTAATTGATAAAAAAAAAATTAGGAAAACGGTTGACCCTGAAGGCCATCCCTGCAACTTCCCGCTAATTCCATACCTAGATGCTTAAAATTCCACTTGTAACGTTTTTGAGCTCTTGGAGTTTACTCAACCATAAGCCTCTTAAAATTTAAGTAAATTGTAAAAAAATCCTTGAAAATTGCGGAACTAGCCAAAAATTGCAATTATTGTGATAAAATAAATTTTATAGAGCTAGATTAATAGATGAATTATAATTTTTATGTAGTTCGATCCGTTAAATCTAAATCTTGAGCCTATATGGCTTAAATATCTTCAAAAATCTAAGTAAATAGCCAAAAATCTCTGAAAATTTCAAAAAATTGATGTTGTGATGGAAATCATTTTTTAAACAAAAACAAAATATATATTACGTTATTTGATTTGCGGAGTATAAATTTAAATTTGTTTTTCAGATTTTGATGGCTTTCCAGTCTTGTAATTCTTTATTAATTTTAAATTTTAACAAGTTGTAAATAAATACAAATTTAAAGTTTATTTGGCCCGTTAGCCCTCAAAAAAATTAAGTTAATTAAAGTGGAAAATTGCACATATAGAAATGAAAAAAGTTGATTGATCTTAATTAAATTTATTTCTATTAAAAATCTTTTTAAAAACCATACGAAGATAAGGAACAACCTTTCTGATTTTAAGCTGTTCTTCGCTTGTGTCGAACCCTTCTGTCTCGAATGACCTACGCAAAGGTTTCTTTTTCGCTTTCTGTTTTCATCGGGTACATCTCTCTTCAGCGTCCAGCAATGATCTGCCATCATATTGACATTCCACTTTCTTTGATATCGACTCTCCATTTCACTTATGTCTTGGTGGAATCTTTCGCCGTGCTCTCCACTGTAGTCACCAAGATTTTTAGGAAAGTGTTGAAGGTAAGAATGTACTCTCTAAACATGAATTAGTGAATTTTCACTAATTCATGTTTAGAGAGTAAGAAATGCAATTTAAGATTTATTAAGCAACCCATAGTATCGTAATTATCTAACAACTCTTCAACTAAGTTTTCGTAATTTTTACTTCTTTTATTTCTCAAAAAAGATTATGACACATTTTTAAAACTTTTAAAACTACCGATCGATTCCAAAACTAATCAGCTCTTAACATCAAAAAACCACGTCGATTGCCACCAAGCTGGTCAAAGTCGGTTGATTCGTTCGAGAGATATCGTGAACGAAATAAAACCGAAAAAAGTGTTTTTTCGGGATTACTCCAGAATTTTCAGTTCGATCAATTAAAACCTGAAAATAACTTATGAGGATGATAAAAGTGTGTCGAATGGAGCCAACTGCGTGAAAATTGGTTGATCCATTCAAAAGTTATTGCGGTTTGAAAATTCCAAAAATAGTGTTCTATGAAACTTCTATCAGACTTTTGAGCTGGGAGAGCTCAAATGCATAGAAATATTATTTCTTTGAACTCAGCGAGCTCAAAATATCACATAAATTATATTTTGAGCTCAAAAATCTCAAAAATGTCATAAGTACAATTTTGAGCGCCCAGGAATGGAATTAGCGAGAAGTTGCACGGATGGCCTTTAGGGTGAACCGTTTTTCTAATTTTCTTTACGTTAAAAGCTGATATTAACTGGTAGAGCCCCTGGTGCGTAATTAAAAGATCTAGATTTGATCCCCGATCCGGGCTATGCGAATTATTTTTCTGTTTTCTGAATTAATGTGTATCAAGATGACTGTTAAGCCCGTATTGAACTAAAAATAGTTCAAGTTACTATGTAATAGGGTTCAATGTAATAAATAATTTTAGGTATAAGAATTTTAATTAAATAGTGGTGATGTTATTCATCTCGATTTTCCTAGTTCAGAGAACCATATTTTTCTCTCAGTGTAACAATCATGATGGATATTAATAAAATTAATAAATTTTTTCTGATTGTTTTTTATTTTACATTATATTTACTCCATTACAAAACTTAAATTAACCGAATAAATTTACAGATAATTATCGAAAATTGCAAAAAAATTTTTTAATTATTTTTGATATATTCAAACAATATCAAAGAGATTTCATGATTTTTATAAATCGATTTTCTAAAATACATCTAAAAAAAATAATTTTATCTAATTTACAATATCGAAATACTTGAGGTACTTATAAGAAATTTATTTATTAATAATTAACGACGGTCAAATATCTTACACTTTTCACGTTAATGAAATAAATTAATTATTATATATTATTATTAGAACAAATAATTAAATTCCAGTCTTTTGCTTAATCCAAGATCGGAAAGCCGCAACCTCTGTATAAACTCCGGGATACTCTGGACGAGCACACCCGATCCCCCAGGACGTAAGCCCGGCAAGGCGTCCTTCGATAGCGAGAGGTCCACCAGAATCTCCTTGACAGGCGTCCTTACCACCCCCTGGATAAGCCGCACAAATTTCATTCTCAGGAATCCCTCCGTAGCTGGCATAATTTTCGTTGCACTGTGCTTTTGAGATAATTGGCACGTCAACAGTTTGTAAATTGTCTGGAAACTCCGACAAGGTATTTCCCCAACCAGTTATAACGGAAATAGATCCGGGTATCGCTTCCTCATCGGGGTTGAAAAGTGGGATCGGTTGTCTCGTTTCATCGAATTGAAAAACTTCCTGAACCCGGATTAAAGCTATGTCATTAATTGGGAACCCTGATTTATCTGACCCGTAGCCTTCGTGACGGATTATTTCCGCGACTGTGTGATGAGATCCACCAGTATTGTGAAAAGTTGTGCCGGCGCGGACTGAGTGACTGCTTACGGCTGAAGAAACACAATGGCCTGCTGTAACAATCCATTCTTTTGAGATAATGCTGCCGCCACAGTTGTGCCCGCCGTATACTTGAAGGCTTATTTGGTAGGGAACATCTTCGATCGTTGTGTTGTCACCTCCTACGATTCGCCCTGGGAACCGTCGGAAGAAAGGAAACCCTCTCAACGGATCAGCTGTAATTATATATAAATTTTTTTATTAAAATAGATATTTATGTCATAAGGCCGTGAAATGGCGGTTTTCTGACAGCGACGATATTTCGAAATAAGCTTAAGGTTTGTGGCGGAAAGATTCGAAACGGGCTTAATTTTAATATCCAAGGCGAAGCCGAGGACGGAAATTTACATTCGTTTTCGAACATTCGCGTTACAAACATTAAAGCGAACATCGAAAAAAAGTCGTTGTCAAAATTGTCACTAAACGGCCAAATGACGTAGGTACACTATTTTTTGTCATGATCGCTCCATAAGTTTAACTTTTGAGAGATAGGAGGCAAATAATGACAGATTCAAATTTTATAAAGTTTTACAAGTGTAAAAAAACTTAACTTTCTATTAATTATCTTTTCATTAATATTTATTTATAGCGTAGTTGTTATTTTATTAACATTAGGTCCGCTTCATAATAAACTATCAGCAGAAAAATAATTAGCGCCATTCAATAGTAACTAAGCTTAAAATTCACTCAAAATCATCGCTTGCTACACTAGAATGGGACTTTAATTTATTACAATCTCTCTCAATTCCGGCTGGGTGTACACGAAAAGTTTGTAAAAAAAGGAGGCCTAGGCTATAAAAAAGAAGACGGTATGGTAGAGTCTTTAGAAGAGTCCCTTTACGGAAGCTACCCAGCGCTCAAAAGTTGAACTTTTGGAGCGAGTATAACAAAAAAGTTATTTTTTGAATAAAAAATTTGAAATTTCGAATGCAGTAATTAGAATTACTGACATTTAATTCAGAAAATTTTTAATTAAGAAGACTTGCAAAGTAATTAAGCATCGAAAGCTTACTTAAAAATTTTTAATTTGTTCCACATTAGTTAACCCTTTACCATTCACTCAATAAACACGGCTTTGCCTTTTTTTTACATTTTTATACAAAAAGAAACTATCTTTAAATGACCGTAAACAATTACTGTTTTAAAAATTACCGTAAAAATCACAGTAATTATAGGACGTTCCGCAATTGCACGCCTCATAGCGCGAAGCGCGTGAGGTTGTGCTTTATACTCGACTCGTCAAGGTCAAGCAATTTTGTGATCTTTAAATGCCTCTATCACGATCATATTACACTTATACAATAATATACGTTGATGTACACCGAAAAAACACTTAAATTAAACCATCTTTTACTTTCTAAAATCATTTCGTGTTGCTATTTTGAAAAAAAAACGTTTTGAAAAAAATTTTACGTGGACGTCCGGATGTCACCCCATTTTGGATGTATCAACGATTACTCCCGAACAAATAGATATTTCAAGACCGGATCTTTTTTATTAGTTTAAGAATTCGATGAACTGGGTCCGTATTTCATATCAGTGGCCTAGTTTTTTTTTTTTTTTTTTAATTGAATTTTTATTAAAATTCACTGCGATACAACCGTACAAAGCCAAACGAACTTTTCTTATTTGTCACGTGAAAACTATGGCGCCACTTGATCAAGCTAGATTATTTAGATTGCGTGCGCATATGACAAGAAAAAACGGCGCTGACATTTAAAAAAAAAAATAAAAAATACTCTGTAAGAAGTTACTTAATTATAATTTTTTTTTTAAATCAATTACACAATTAATTTTTTTCTTAAAAAATGAATGAGCGTTATGAGGCGTGCACTTTTGGATTTTCCAAACTTTTTCCTGATCTTATTACAATTTTTTCAATAATTTTTCACAAATACAATGTCAAAAACTATAAAAAGTATCATAAATTTTAAACTTAACGATGCGGTCCGGTAATTTTTCTCATGAATATATAACAGTAAATCTTTCTTCCGTGTATCAATTTGCTGAACAGAAAATTTTGTTTTTCTATTACAAAGACATGAAAAAATTTATTTTTTTATCTCTAGTTAAATTTTTGAAAACTATTTTTCTTGTTTCAAATAAAATGGTTTTTTTTGTTGTATTTCAAACTACAATAAGTTGTGATTCAAATATAAAAAAAATTAAATGTTTAACTGATAAAAAATGGAGAATTCACGATAATTTATCACAATACACAATAAACTTAAATTTAATATCCGTCCTAACAAAAAGGACAACTTAACTATGCACAAGAGACCAAAGTTGACAAAGCACTCGAATTTTTGAGTGAAAAGGGATATAAGATCACGCACTTTCCATCAACTGCTGAAAATTAATGAAAATACACTTGAATATTTTCATCGATCGAAATACCTCATGAGAAAATTTGAAATTAATGTGATAAATAAATACTGATTTCAAACTTACCAGCGACGACAGTGAAAAAAATAAGCGAAATCAAAAGCTTGAACATCTTGTCTTCCAACACAACGATAACTGATAATCTGCAGATCGATATACCAACTTATATATCCGTGAGATGACCGATCTAATGTGTTATCAATTTATCTCTTTATCACAATTAACTACTGTGTGTACCACTTCTTTGGATGTATTTGGCCGGTGGAAATTCCGAGATTTCAAGAGGATGATTTCGAGCGTTATCAGATGTTATGACGCCGTCGATTTATGAATTTATGTGATCTAGATTAAAGGTGATTATTTAGAGGCAATTACTTTTTAACGTGTTGTATCATTAATAATTGATGAAGAAACACATTTTATGGTTATTTTTTAATTATTCAAAAGTCTCCAATGATTATTACAGAAACTACGCATGATTCAACAAATACTTTTTCGACTACTTTAATAGTTCACAATCACATTTCGTATTGCACACCTCATAACGCGAAGCGGTTGAGTTAGTGCTCTATCCTTGCCTTATTATCAAAATCAAGCAACTTTCTGAATTAAAAATGTCTCTATTTTATCATATTGCACTTACAGAAGAATATGAATGTGGATGCATTTGAAATTTTTATAAGACATTTACTTTATTTAGTGTAAGAAATAACTGACTGAAAAAAAATTTCCTAGCCTTTCTAGATGTTTGCATGTGTAGATCTGGCACGACTATTGCAAAACTTAACAATCGATATAATTTTTTTTATTACCTTCAGAATTACGCACAGAGTCTCCTATTACAAATGGCTATGTAATTAAGTTCCATGGAATTATAATTAATGAAAAAAAAAAAAAATTAAGTAGTCATTAGTAGGGCTCAGAATTTCGCCACCATTCAAATGACTGTTTATGTCAACTTCCGTGCCCTAGTCATTAGTGTACCTGTGTGTATGTAAACAAAGACTCTTAAGATAAAAAATCGTGGAACCGATTAAGAGTCTTTGTTTACATACACACAGGTACACTAATGACTAGTGCACGGAAGTTGACCTAAACAGTCATTTGAATGGTGGCGAAATTCTGAGCCCTACTAATGACTACTTAATTTTTTTTTTTTCATTAATTATAATTCCATGGAACTTAATTACATAGCCATTTGTAATAGGAGACTCTGTGCGTAATTCTGAAGGGGTTCCACGATTTTTGATCCCCGACAAAATATCCCCGGACAAAATATGGTTTTTCTGAAATAATAATTATAAATGATTATAAATTTATAATTTATAATTTAATAATTATAATAAATTTATAATAATTTATAATTATTATTTCAGAAAAACCATATTTTGTCCGGGGATATTTTGTCGGGGGATCAAAACGCCTGATACCCTCTTAATCAACACATGGGTGCTTGGTTATTTGTTCAGTGATGCGCTTGCGCCCTATTTTTCTCATCTGGAAAGAAAAAGGCCCGAAATATTCGAATCTATGATTAAAGCATAATTTGTTGAGTTGTCCATTAACTTCATAAAATCAGCACCTTTCTATAGAATTTTAAATATATGCAATGATATTGTTGAACATCATAGCTCTCTGAACATACTGGGTAACCCACAACCAATTAATTACAGCACTCTTGTTTCCATCTTAATATCTATGAGATGAATCTTTCAGATAAATCTATTCATTATCTTTTCCAGAAATTATGTTTTATAAGATATACATTGTGGCATAGTATTGTTTTATTATATTTGTAAAATTGTTTTTCTTTATTTTTATAAAAATGTAAATATGTATACATCGCGTGCCATTGGTATATGATTACATTGTAGCGACCCTGTTATTGGCCTTGGGGCTGTTGGGTGGATTGTATATGAAATAAATAAATAAATAACTACGAATAAGTCAGTAATTAGACATTACTTTCTTAACCCTAGACTGGTCACCCTATGAGCGTGACGCCGCGCTCAATTATATTTTTTTTATTACATCTTCAATATTTACTAAAATTATTCAAAAAAATTTGACTTTGTTCCTTGAACATTTTAGAATATATTAATAATTTTTTCAAAAATCTTCGAAAACGTTAAATTGCTGAAAAAAAATTTCTTAAAAAAATTTGCGGGGCTTTCCTCATCGCTTGACCAGAGTCGTAAGTAGTTTTTTGTCCGCGGTGTTGTCGAAAACACCTCTAGTCTCTGCCTGTCAAACGTGTATGAACTGGCAACACTGTACGCTCTAAAAGCATTGCGGCAGGTTCCTCATCACTTGACCAAAGTCGTTAAGTCGCGTTTGTTGACCGCAGTCTAGGGTTAAAAATTAAATGAGCGTCATGACGCGTTTTGGATTTAAAAATTTTTTTTTTAATATTTAACGATTAAAAGTAACCATTCACCTTTAATTAATTTTCCATATTCGTTATTTTTCACCAATACATTATAGTAAAAGCTATTAGTTTTTTTTTTTGAAAAAACAGTTTTTATTTTCACCAAAAAAATACACATGTTGGGATTTGTATGAGTTTAAAAATTACATGAAAAAACTTAATGGAATAACTCACTTAGATTAGTTGATGATGGCTACACATGGTAGATCTCATCATTTGCCATTAATTAACTTAATTAATTAAGGATGATGGGATGTGGGTGAAGGAAAGGTACGGGGGATAAAAGTTACTGGTCCTTTTCTATATTTTACGACGTTGTAGTTATGTATAATTGTAGAAAGAATTGTAATTAGTTTAGGAATTGCGAAAAGTGCCGCGATGACTAAAATTTTTACGGAAATGAAAAAAAAATCATTTTTATGTATCAGAAAATTTTTTCGTGTGATATCGAATTTTTAAAAATAAATTTATTTTTCAGACACGTTGAATAAAAACGACCCAAGCGAGCGACCAATACATTTCATCTCAATAAATTACCAACTTTTTACACTAAGCATTCAACAATTTATTCGAACTTCGATTTAGATAAACACGTTTGGTTACGACTAAAATTGTTTCAATCGGTTTATTTTGTTTCGGGCTTGTGAAAATAAAAAAGTTTTACGGAAAGTTATCGTATAGTTCAAACAGGAAAAACAAAATTCAAAAGTTTCGAAAGCATGTTTTCGAAGTTATATTTTTAAGCTTAAAGAGGTCAAAGATATTACATAGCGAATAGTTGAATTTGCCTGCCAAGTTAATTAAATTAACGATTCGCATTTACATAATTAGATATTATCACGCGCTTTTTTGTAATCAAATTAATTTTATTATAGATTTAAGTTTTTATCCTACTTAAAAAGAATTTTTTGTTATAGTTAGATTGATTAGATAAATGATGAAAATATCACAGTCATGGAGATTAAATTTTTAAAAAATTGATCGATCATCTTATCAATCTCGCATGATGGAGATTTATGCCGTTATTGTTCACAGTCAAAATTTTCTTTAATTACTTTTTTATATTAAAAAGTTAGCCATGAAAATCTCGATCATAGATATATAATTTATGAATTTAGAGGGAATAAAAACCCAATTTCGTTAAATAGAACCAATCTCGTTAAGCTTCATTTAATAACAATAATTGTTAAGTATAATTGAGTAAAATTTATGATTATGAGTATCGAAATTGAATTAGCTTTATATCGTAATAGTAAAATAAATTCTTAATTCCGTAGCAAGAGTGCTACATTCGAAGAAGTGAAATTAGATCTAATCAAGTTAAATTTTATCTTGCAGGATATGATTAGATAAAATGCTCTATCCATGGTTTGAAAAAGTATAAAATCGAAAAATAGAATTATTAATTATTAAAAAAATTGGAATAAATTGTTCACCTTGCAAGTGACCCGAAAATTTTTGTTAATAAATTTTAATAAGCTTGTTATCACTGACATTACTTTAAGAGGAAATCGGTTGATACTATTTTTTTTTTGTTGCAAGTTTCTACTTGAATTTTCGGATAAACTTCACCCATTTTTGGTAAATCCGAATATAATTTCTACACAAATATCTGATTGCCTTCATCAGATAACACACTTGACTTAATCTGCCTTATCAAAAATAAAATTTCATTGTAATAGGTACCTATGTGGGTACTTATAAATGACTATGAATGATTATAATCATGAAATTTCCAATGAGCCCTCGGATTTATTCAATACTGTAGAGCATTAGAGAGCGCTTAATTGTCACAATTTTTGCATGCTAGGCGCAAAGCGCTGAAGTAATTACTGTTACCTAAAAATGAAACCTCGTTAATTTAAACTTTCAATTTATCTGTAAATTCATTATATAAGGTGAAGTAGTGGAAGAATGCATACCAAACCTAAGATAAAAGATTAAGAGGTCATTCTGGATCCATTGCTCGAAAAAAAGCCCAATATTCATGATTTTTTTACACCGAAACTATGATAAATATTCATATAAAATTTATTTAGCTCCAAAAATACACTTTTGAATAACACAAAAAACCAAAATTATTTACCTTAAATATATAAGTAACTATTGTATCAGCTACGACTTTTTTCACAGTTTTTGGTCTTAAAAAACAGTAAAAATCAAAATTTCGATTTGGTTGTAGCTGATGCCATAGCTACTACTTAGTAAAATATGTCGTTTAATAGTACATTAAGATACGAGTTGCTTAAATGAGCGATTATGACACGGCGTGAAGTTAGCGCACGAGCAAAGCGAGTGCGCTACCACGCCGTGAATGATCGCTCATTTAAGCCACGAGTATCTTACACTATTTTGTAGCACCAGTGTCCTAAATTCGTCTTCAGTTTTATTCAAATTTAAGTATAAAAATTAATTAAGGAAAATTATTTTATTATAAATGCGGCGATATATGTGGGCTCAAAATCTGGGTCCAGAGGCGAAGCCTCGGCGGGGGGTTGTGGCGGCAGAGCCCCCTCAGTCCCAAAAAACAAATAAAAAGTTAAAAAAAAAGAAACAAATATATATCAAATAATAAATCCAAAGTGATTAGTATGAATTAACAAAAAATAAATTCACACATTGAAACAATCAATATATAAAATTAAATAACATTAAATTTAGCTGTCACTTTATAATTTTTTAATTTTCTTTAATAACCAAATTTATTCCAAAAAATTATTCATAAAAAATTGCATTAAAGCTATATTCGAGCTAGGAATTTCGGAGTGATTCCAAAAAACACTTTTTTCGGTTTTCTTTCGACAACGATAACTCACGAACGAATCAACTGACTCTGACCGGACTGACGGCGATCGACGTGGCTTTTTGATGTTAAGAGCTGATTAATTTTTGAGATCGATCGGTAAAGCCGTTTCAAAGTTATTGAAAAAAAACCACATTTCAAAAAAATTTTTTTGTAGTTTTTTTTGAGATTTCTCAAAATCTACCGGTTCGAATCGGTCCAAAGTCTATTCAAAATCTAAGTTTGGTCAAGCCCTTTCGAATGGCGCCAATCGCTTAGAAATCGGTCAAGCCGTTCAAAAGTTATAAGAGGGTCACAAACATACACACACACACACACACACACACACACACACACACACACACACACACACACACACACACACACACACACACACACAGACATACGGACATCATCGCGGAAACATTCGGGGAAGCTTCTTAGGACCTCAAAACGTCGAGATATGATGAGAACTCGATTTTCGAAAAACGGGGTAAAACCAATAACTTCCCGATTTTTGAAAATTTTCAATTTTCTTAGCGGGAAGTTAAAAATTCTATGAAAATTTCCAATAAAACTATCGTAATGTTGGACTATACTTACATTACCGGTATTCCTTAATATTCAGTTATAACTTTCATAGTATATTACACATCTAGGGCAGTAAAAAAAGAAATATCTCAGATAACATTACCTGTGATCTAAGACTTTTATTACTTTCCTGCCCTTTACAATAGTTTATGTAAATGATAGACATCAATAGTAATTTACCTTGGATAGCGTAAAGGGAAAGTCTTTGGCTACCAACTCAGAGTTCTGGGTTCGATTCCCGGACGAAAATTCCGATTTGTATTTTCGGTTACTGTAAAGTTACCGATAAATCCTACCTCCTACCTTCTCTCCTTAAAATTAAAAAAAAAAACCGACTTTCAATTTTGACAATAGTTGAATTGTAAAGTTCACTAACACATCTTGTATAATTTGCTCTATAGTATTTGACTTTTCAAGTCTCTTGCTAGTATTACTTGTTGGATAAAATTTACAATAGTAAATTGTAAAAATTATTAAATGACAAGTATAGTCCACGGTTACTATTTTATTCAATAAAAATTACGATAGTAACATAGCAAAAATTCCATTAATTTTCTTTCCGTGTAGACTATATCTTGATAAATATTTTTTTGTTATCGTGCTAAACAAAAAATTATTATGTGACTGAAAGGTTTTTACGAACGATGTTTCAAATAGCTTAACTGTAAGAGCACCTAGTGCGTAATCAAAAGAACCGGGTTCGATACCCGGTCCGGGCTATCACGAATTATTTTTCTAATTTCCAAGTCTAAGTAAAACATGATGACTATTAAGTCCATATTCAACCAAAAATAGTTCAAGTAACTATGTCCTGGGGTTCAATGTGATAAATAATTTTAGGTATATGATAACATCACTTAGATATGAGTGCATGAAAAAAGTTGAAAAAGATACTTTTGGAATATAAGGACTGTCTAATACCTGGTAGAGTGACTTTACAAGATCTTTACGTAGAAAAGACTGTCAAGTTGCCTTAAGTATCTTGAAATTAAAATGCGTATTTCAGTATGAAATCTCTCTTAACGATAAGAGTGATCGAGGTTAGTAAGATAAGATATGCAAAGTAAAATGATTTTGTTTGACAAGTTAATCGGAATTTGGGTTAGTTTTAATAAAAATATGTTAATGCAATATTTCAAATCATCCAAAAAGTATATTATCGATCGAAAGGAATAAATTTTGAAGAATTTGATTGTTTTGAATTAAGCAAAAAAGTTGTTAAACTAAAAAATGTTTCACGGAAAAAAGGAAAATGGAAAAACTACATTATATTAATTATTACAGATTTTATAAGAATTCAATAGTAGAATGTAATATTGATATTTTAATATAATAATTACAATCTGAAATTGTAATTTTTCCAGTTTTCTATACGGAGAGCTACGTTTATATTATATGATGTAATTTTTTCTTTTTTTCGTGTTGATTGTAAGAACTTTTACTTCAGGAGGTCCTTTCGCCGCCAATGTAAAATAAAAAATATTAGATTATGAGTAAATTCAATTTTTTTCTAATAGTTAAGGTCCTTATTTATCTAATAGTGAGGTTTAAATTATACTTTACCGGACAAATTTTTAAACCTCACTATTAGATAAATAAGGACCTTAACTATTAGAAAAAAATTGAATTTACTCATAATCTAATATTTTTTATTTTACATTGGAGGCGAAAGGACCTCCTTAAATCGTATAAAATTCGATTTATTTTTAACGAAATACGAATAAATGACAGTCGTTAAGTTGATGGTGTATAATAAATCTCATGTGACGGAAACTAAAATACTTAAAGACTAAAGACAAGTATTTGAAGGAAAAGCACCGGAGTATCCAAGGGATTACAACCCCTCTTTGGTCAGACTGCTTTGATATTAAGCAAAGAAACTTTTCAAGACCACCATCACCGCGGGTCAATTAATCAACCACATGACCATTTGTAAACGTCAATTATAACGTTATAATTTTTTGTAAGATAATATTACGAAAGGATTTCCTTAACTCTAGAATTTTTCTGCTTGATTCAACACAATTAAGCTCTTCAAAATTATTTCTATTGGTTTAAATTAGATTTTATAAGTTCAGAATATCTCAATTTTAGTTTCTAGAAACCAAAAGTAATTTTTTGGGAAGAGGTATGGAAAAATCAATAGTGCAATACGTTAAAAATATTAAATTGGTGCAAAAAATTAATTACTTTTTATTTTTTAGATTCTCTATAAAAATTTGTGAAGAACAAAAATAAAAAACTTATTTTTTGATAATTTTCGAAACTAAAAAATCTTGAGCGATTTCTAAAAATTTTTCATCATGCGACTTTTGGAAAAAGCTCTTAAAACATAATAACCTAGTATAAAAAAATTTTTTTTGCTCTATCCTAAGAAATGTAATCTTAATTCATCTAACGAAAAGCGTCCAAAAACCCGAAAATATTATTCGTATTAAATCCACTAGAATTTTATGATTTTGTAAATGAAAACAACTTTTAAAAGTTGAACTTGTCTTTTCAATTTTTTAAACGTTTCATTTATGAACAATAGATAACAAAGTAAATAACAGGAGATTGAATTTAAATTCATTAAAAAAAAGAATATATTTACTATAGTCTTCATTTAAATCGTTTTTTAATTTTTTTATAGCACTCTAAAAAAATTCTCAGTGGAAAAGAACATCATAATTCATTGTATGCAAAAATTAAAAGTTTTTTCCACATTTTTTTACGAGAACTCAATTCATTAAAAATTCAACAATTAACTACCCAAGGGGGTAGTCTCATACCTTCTCGTCTTCTGCTACTACAAATGAATAGTTGAATGTATTATATGCTGTTTGTTAAATTATTTTTTTAAATTTCAACCTTTTTTTTTTATAAAATTGAATATCAGATATAATAAACGCCAAAACTAGGTTGCAGCACTATCTAATTAAGAACATTACGTATGTTTTTATCTCGGTGAAATTACGTCAGCGGCAATTTGTACCCAAAGGTGAAAAGGAGGAAAAAGCTCAACATTGAGTCTGATCGCATGATCAATCATTTGGTTGAGATTCGAGGATCGCGTGTCAAATATAAAATAAAACTAGTATAGTTCAATTTAGGTCTCTCGATCATTGTCTTTATAGGTATATACTCCTAGTGACACATATAATCTTTTTATAGAAACAACATAAAGTGTAACAGACTTAAAAAAGAACATAATAGACGCAGTATAAGCTATTGATGATCATTTTCAGACGACATTTATATAATTTTCACTCATTCATTTTCACAGCCAAGAAAACTTAAACTGAATGGAGGACTAAAAACTTATAAAAGCCATGTATTGAAGGCCACATGGAGAAAAAAAAGTTGAATGGCTTGCTCGTGTATGATACTCACACACGTAAACATACAAACATGGAAAAGAAGCTTGTAAAGGGTGCTGGTAGCTGAAACGGAAACGCAGCGCCGTTTGTTATTTGTTTTTCCTCTTTGGTTTTGACAGCTTTTGATAAAACTTTATGCTTTCTACTGGAGGACAATAGTTTCTATGGCCTCTGTATTTTTTATTCTCTGGATTGTCGATTAAAAGTGTCAAAGTGAACACTTTCAATAGAGTAATCGTTTTAATTATCTTCTTTCGTTCAATAACTTTTTATTGATTTACCACAAAAAAATTGAACTAATTATAGTTTTGTTTTATCTATTTATTTCAAGAATTTCTTGTCTTGCATCTTCTAAGCTTTACAGACCGTTCCCTTTGATCGATATAATCAAATTCTTTATCTCACAATTTATCTCCCAAACTCATAATAATTTCGTTTTCTTACTAATAAAAATTAGTAAAAAAAAAATTTTTTTTAGTATTTTTGAATCAATGACATGTATAGCGGAGCGCTTCGCACTTTTAAATACGGAAAAAAGTAAACTGTAATAAATAACAGTCGATTTATAATAAGTAATGATCAACTGCTAAAAATTACCATTTCAAACAGTAAAATCGTGATTTTACTATTCCCATTGTAATATTTACAATTTAAACGTTACAATTTATTCTTTACATGGAAGAAAATACTATTTCAAACAGTAATATTCGCTATGTAAATGTCTAAAATGTTTAAGTATAATAATTAAGAATTCAGACTTTAATATTTATCATTTCGAACCTAAAAAATGATGTTATGATATGTAAAAAGTATAAAATAAAGTTAGTAAATTTCTAATACAAGCAACGTCAATATTTACAAAGTAAAATGGTAAATTTTAAACGCAACGCTAAAAATCAAACTGTAATTATTGACTTGCTTAGACTGGTAAAATGTATATTTTAAAAGTATAATTTTTACTGTTTGAAATGTTAAATTCTGCCAGAGTGAGACCCCCTTCTCTTTCATCTGAGTTCCCCTTCTCTTCATAATATGGACTATATATTGAAATGGCAATTTTTACTGTTTGAAACTGTAATTTTTAAAGATGAAAGAGTCGTTATTTACTATACTGACAACTACTAATCACTTATTTTGGATATTAAATTATAAATTGTGGCTATTATACTTTCTACATTAAGTTCTGTAATATTTAAATTTTTGCCACCCCGATGTCCGCTTTACTGTTGAAACTATAAAAACTAACCGGAATCCAAGTGAATATTACAGTTTACTTTTTTTCGTGTAGTTCTATCTCAAAAGCAGTTTAATAATTAAAAAATTCCTTGACAAAATTAGTAGGAAATTTGGTGCTCCACAACTTTTGTAACAAATTCAAACACAATTTAAAGCATAGGAAGCGAGATGTCTGCAATAAATTGATTTTTTCGATCTTTGACCTTTAATATATCTCAAGACGCCCACACACTGAAAAAAAAATTAAGTTGAAGAGTTTTACTGTCTTGAATTAAGACGAAAAATTTTTGAATCAAGTAAAATTTACTTAAATCTAAAAAAGTTTCTTAGTTTAAGAATTTTTTTTACTAAAATGAAGAAAATTAAGTTCTTTAAAATCATTTACTTGATTCGAGCAGATGTTTTTTTTCTGTCCATAATATTTTTGCGACTTTTGAGTCAATATTTAGAATTTATGAATAAAGATTTATAGATTTTTATCTCTTATTTCGAGGTTGACCTCTTTTTTGGCCTATGTAATTGTAATAAGAGTCGGTAATATTTTAAACGACGGGCCTTAATCCAAGAAAAAGAAATTTCTTGGATGAAGTATAAGAATCTGCAGAAGATTTAATCAAGTTTGATGCCAAGTACCGCATAAAATCCATGAAGGTATATTGTTTTGTCTTAAATTAACAAAACTAAATATTTCAATCATGAATTACACTTGAAAGAAAATATTTTTATTTTTTTCAATCAAGTATTACTTATTTTCATTGGGTTTAAGGTAGTTGTCATGGTACAATATTGTCAAATAATTAGACGGTCAAAAATTTATTTTAATTTTTTTTCAATCTCAAAACAAATACATCAACAGACTTTTAGTTTTTTGAAAGTTTCTGACAGTTAGTTTTTTTTTTATAACTAAAAAACTGGTACAAAACTGCAGAGAGCGTATGCAGTCAATGTTAATAAATATCCAATTTTTAATTGAATTCATCTCGGGTTATAAATGGTCAATCGACCATTTCGTTGAAATAATTTTTGTTCTTATTTTTTGGATTGAAAATTTTCTTTCTATTAGATTACCCAGAATTGCAAATGCTTTTTGAGTTATAACATTGCAGCAATCTTTTAATTGTTCTTTCACTAATTGCTAATTTTTAAAAGATATAAATATTGATTGATCTCTCTTCATAGACAGAGAAAAAATGAATATATTATATATAAAATTATCTGATTGATTGAACATTTAAAAAGCACATTTTCAACAAATCGGTTAGAATTGCATCTCAATGACACATTTTAATATTATTTACCGTTCAAATAGAGCGTGAGATCGATAAAGCAAAAAAATTAGGCATACGGAAAAAATTCAATGGAACAGAAGTAGAATAAACGTGCAAATAGCGAGTATGTGAAACATACAGACCAATCGATCGTACTGCTATTTTTACACTCGAGGCGTTTTACATAAGTGTGTGAAAAAACAATAACACAATATCAAATGGATGGAATACGAATAAAAAAAAAAAAGAACGAAACTCATTCTTTTTTTTTTAAATAAAATTTTCCTTTCATCTCACGAAGAATTTAATTAATTACATAACAGTTGAATTGTTTAGTAAGAGGTAAATAGTAAAACCCAATCAAATTTAAAAGTAATCACAAAGACGTATGCATGAAATTGAATTCCTGGATTTAAAATAGATTAAAATGTAAACTGAGTAAATTTATCTTGATTAAAATGAACCCATTTTTCGTCAAACGAGTTTTAAAAACAGACAAATGAATTGCCTGGACGTTCCTGCGATAAATTTTTTTATCAAACAGTCAAAAGTTTAAATTATTTTAATTTACGTTTAACAGCAGCGTTCAGATACGTATATATATATATTATAAAGAAATTGAAACGAAAAATCATTTTGTCAATTATGCAAATAAAGTTTGTTTGGCCTTTTGTGATTTAAAAACATATTAAATTAATAAAAATTCACGAATCGATAAGGTTAAATTTGTAGCAATTCAACGTTAATAGAGACTGTATAAATCGCAATAAAATTTTGACGTTTAAAAGTGTCTAATGACATTTATGTAGGCATTGTTGCATACATAACCCAGGAATATTGATTTATTTTCATAGCACTATAAAGTTTTCTCCTTCTTTACTACTAATACCTCTTGCTGTTCTATAATCACAGTTTCGGTGGTAACCTTCACCTAGTCACCACACACAACACAGTAGATCGGTAAAAAGTTGGTCATGTAAAGTAAGCTGATGTTAAGAATGAGAACAGAAAATCATAGACTATTATGTAGAATTGTACGTATCTATAGTCTTTTATCGCATAAGATATCTTTAAGACGAGGCACGTCTTTTGCCTGCTTGGAAGGTCTAGGAGACTAACGATTTTTTAAGTAACATTTCTTGATTAACCTCAGAGAATTTCTGGTTTATAATCAGGTCCAGATGTATACGCTGGGTAATCCCAAAGTAATTTCTAGTCGGGTGGTGGCATCGAGGTTTAGTCGGATTGGTGGTTGGGTTGCCTAAATCCCACCTATTTGAAAAACGGGGTAACGCGGCCTTGGTTCTTCTTCGTTACCAGAGGGGACGGAGTTATGCGAGCGAATATCGTCGTTTTTAACAGGGACTATCCTCAGCATGAAAAATATAAGTTTCAGGTTTACGTACATTCAAATAATAATTTGGAGATGATTATATATATAAAAAAAATATAGGGCTAGTTACGCTGGCCGTAACACACTACCGACGGAAAATTTCTGAACAAGCTTCTTGTTTACACGGAAAGAAAATCCTATGAAAAATTACGATGGTAACATCGTAGTTTTTAGTATAAAACATTGTAGTGCCGGACCAAAACTCAAACATTATAATTTATACGATGCAACATCGTAAATTTCTATCACTCAAATGAAAAAGAAGTTTAGTTCATCGAAAAAATAATTCTGTGTCACCGAGAAATCGAACCCGGTATCCTCTCCGCCACAAGCCCAAGGTTTATTTTTTTTTTTTTTTAATAAAGTTTATTTGCATTAAATGGATACAAAAGTCTTATAGTTATATATTTGGCTGCAAAATTAACTTATAAACAAGCCATTAATTATCTTAATATTTTTATAATTGATTGTCCCTGTAAGCGGGCATCTCGCAATTATTTTAGTTTCAATAACAGAAAGTTAAGTAAATTTAAATTAGGCTTATAGTCACTGTTAACATATGTAGTAAAATATAATAATTAATAAAATTCACTAAATTAAAGCTGTGATGTAAAATTATATAAAACTTCATCTATGTTATTATTCTCTTTTTAAATTATTCCTTACTTACTAAAATTAATACAGTATGTACAAATGGCCATATTAGTAAATGGCTGTCCAGCCAGTTTTTAATCTTTTTCTAAGATGCTTTCTGTGTGGTGTTTCCTCAGCTAACCACCAGTATTTGTCGTTCAGTCTTGTGAAGTCTAATTGGTCTCTTAATGGTATGTCAGTAGAATAATTAAAGTTATGTCTTTTATTTGTAAAACAATCGGCCGTATAGTTAATTCTTTTATCATTGCTACGTCTTGTGTAATGATATACAATTGGTATGTTATTGTGGTTTTGAATTAAGTCTAGTCTGTCATAGTGTATAAACATGTTAGGGAAAATATAACCTGAGGAATTATATTTTTCTCCTTTGATTGGATCCATGTCGTTAATTAGTTTTAAGTCACTATTTTCAATGTCTCGTAGATTGCAAAAGTAATCTCTATTTAGCTTAATAATAAAATTATCAATCCTAGGGATGTTCGCTAGGTCATATAGCTGTTTGTTGCTGATGAACTTTTTGAAGTTGGACTCTCTCGATCTGTATTGGCTGCAGCAAGCTCTTAGGCATTTGCGTTCAAAAGCCCTCATCTTTTCCATAGTTGCGGCGTTGATATTCCACCAAACAGGCGATCCATATGTTAAAATTGGTCTAATTAGTAATTGGTAGCAAATAATCTTGGCTTTCGGATATAGGTGTTTGGAGTAAAAAATCCTGCTGTTTGCTTGAAAGGCTTTTTTTGCTTTGTCAAGTTGTTTGATGACATGTGAATTTAATTTCATCAGGTAGTCAAAATGGAAACCAAGATACTTGACTTCATTTTTATGTGGGACGTTAATGAGCTCTTTTGTGTCAGGGTGTTCTGTTTGTAGTTGAAAATCCGCAATCTGTTTTCTCTTAGTGTATATTGTTCAGTAGTTCATTCAATTCATCTCTTAGCCTCACTGGGTTGGTACCGATTAAGTATGCAATAAAGTCATCAGCAAATGCTTTGCCAAATCTGTCGGCTGAAGACCCTCTTCTATTGAGAATAGAAGTGTTGATAGATTGCTACCATCCCAGGTCCTAAATGATTTGCCATGAAGCATGTTATAGAATAGAAAAATTAGCCATTCACTAAAATTGGACTTCATGAGCGTGTAAATGAGACCATTCAGCCACACCGAATCAAATGCCTTTTCAAGATCTATGAGTACTGCTGCGATCAATTCATTGTGATGGATGCCTTGCAGGATATCAGTAACTATTACATGTGCAGCATGCACTGTGGAATGTCTTCTTTTGAATCCATATTGCTGATCTGGAATGATTTTATTATTTTCACAGACTTTGGTGATGACTTTATTTATGTGGATTTCAAAGACTTTTCCCAGGTTGCTGGTGAGGCTGATAGGTCTGTAGCTGACTGGTTTAGTTGGATCTTTGTTTTTTTTTCAACAATGGTAAAACTTTTGCTTCTTTCCAGGCCTTTGGGAAGTAGGCGTTATTTAGTGCGTTGTTGAATAAAATAGTAATTGTATGTATTAGGTTATCAGGAAGATGCTTAAGTACGATTGACGGTAACTCATCTGGACCACTCGATGATTTGTTTGGAAGTTTTTGGAGAATCTTCTTTAGCGTGAAAGTGTTACAGAAACTTAGTTGACAATCTTCTTCATTTTTCGGGAAGGATGCTTTATTATTTTGGTCAAATATTGTTAACGATGTGCCAGTCTTCTCAGAATTTTCTAGTTTCTTTTTCATGTTATTGACCGTATGATCTATTATATTTTTTAATGATGTACCGATGTTTAGGTATCTTGGAGAGTTGATTTTTTGGTAGTGTTTACCAATTACATTTAGCTTGTCTATTGGATTGGTTATTGTTGTTGTGCTAGTAATTGGGTCTGAGAAAGCATTGTTCATTTGCACTGTTTTATTAGTGATTAGGTCTGAGTCTGATTTTATTATTTGATTGGCTATTTCAATGTTCTGTTTGGGTCTCAACATTCTATTAATTTTTGGGAAAAAGGCATTTGGGTCTCGGTGGTTGACTTGTCTAAGTTGGTTGCTCCAGTAGCAGGTAATTGATTTGCTAAATTCTTTTCTAAGTTCTTCTTTTATTAGTTTGATCATTTGTTTAATATTCTGGATTTCCTGTTGGTGGAGATGGGACTGATGTTGTCTTTGAAGTATATGGAGTTTGGTGATAAGTGATGATTTATTGTTTTGAAGTTTTTTAATTCTTGAATTGAGATATTTAAAAATACTGTCTTGTTTTTTAAATTGTGGAACTGTTGAAACTATTGCTTCTCTGATTGATTTTGTTGTGGTTTCTACTAAATAGTCAATTTCTGTGTTTGATAAGTTTCTGTCGTCTGGCGGTGACGGATTACAATTCTTAGCTAAAAATTTAGAAAATTGAGACCAATTAGTTGCTTTGAAATTAAATTTTTTGATTACTTGCTTGAGCTGGATGGTTGATCTGAGCTGGACCGTAAATAGAAGTGCCCTGTGGTCACTATCATAGTCAACTGTCTGAATTTTGTTGTTTGTAAGGTCACAAATGGTGAGGTTTGTGATACAGCAGTCTAGATATGAGTTGTTTGGCGTGTAGGATGGACCATTAGTAGCAAAAATTTTTGTTTGATATCTTGGAGCTAATTCTTTTTCCCATCTTATGAGGTATTTTCCTCTCTCATTGGTTGATGAGTCTCCCCAATCTATTCTTCTTGAGTTGAGATCTCCTGCTATAATAAATGAATTATTAGGATTACTTAAATTAAGTTTAATGAATAGATTGTTTAATTCATCTATAAAAACTTTTTTGTTGTCAGGTGTTGCATAGATGCTGACAATAAAGGTTTTTCCATTTTGATCTTCTGAAGAAAGCAGCTTTATTATTGTAAATTCTATCGTGCTGTTGTTGACTGAAGAAGGATGAGAGATTACTTCGTGTTTGATGTTGTTTCTTATTGCAATGGCTGTTCCACCACTTTGTTTGCTATTTGGTCTGTCGGTTCTGATTATTGTATATTTTTGTAGAGTTAATTTGTGTGATTTATTTAGTTTGGTTTCCGATATGAGGATTACATCTGGGTTGTGTAACTGTATTCTGGATGTTAGTTCATATCTCCTCTTGTTAGTTTGAATTGAATTAACGTTGATTGCCATGATTTTAATTTTTTTTGAACTTAGAGAGTCTACGTCCAATTTATGTCTTTGATTTATAGGCTGATTGTATTTAGTATCCTCCATTTTGGATTCCAAGGTACTCATAAATGAATTCAAGTCTTTGAGAATTGAAATCGATGTTGTTTATTCTCTCGTTAATGTGCCTAATTTCATCTGTAAGGCCTGTTACACAGTTTCTTAATTCAATTGCCCATGGTGGAGGGGCTGGGAAATTTTGATGGTCACTTGGTAGTTGTTGAGGTTGTCGAAGTGGAGGAAATTCTTGGTGGAATTGTGGCTGGTTTCGCTGATGATGATTATTTGACATCTGACTGTATAGTAGGCCAGGTTGTATAAATCTGTCAACAGGAGGTCTATTGGTGTTTCTCGGTCTTTGAAATTTGTTAAGACTATGTTGTCTTTCTTGATTTGCTATTTTTAGGTATGGGCAACCTTGATAATTTGCTGGGTGACCCTTTTGACCACAGTTTGCACAAGTTAGTTTGGTTTTATCATCTTCCTTCGTGATTTTGCACTCACCTTTTGCATGATTTTCACTGCACTTGACACATCTGTAAAACATGTCACATGTCGATGCAGAGTGGCCTACTCTTTGACATCTAGTACACTGAATAATTTTTGGTTTTCTCAGTTTTTCCCATTTTATTTTTTGACAACACAGTCGTCTAACCTGGACCAGATTTTTCAAGAGGCTATCAGGTGTGATTTGGACTATGAAATGTTTTTTTTCTTGTTCAGACTTCATTGGGAGTTTTTTCACTTTGATTAACTTGACCTGTAGTAGATTTAAATAGTTGATTTCGCTCTGGATAAGCTGTTCGGTGAAAATACCTGCGATATTTTTGAGGAGTATAGTGATGGGTTTATCTTCTTTTTTTGTGTAAGTGTAAAACTCCACTTTGTTTTTGAAACACACTTTAATTTTGTCGTAAGTTTCATGATTTTTAGATATAATATTTAGGTTCGTTTTATTTACATATGTAGTAAATAAGTTTTTGTCAATGCCCTCTGTTGTTAGTTTATTGATGGTGTCATTGATATCAACTCCATTTATGAAGATAGGTGGCGGTTTAGATTTTGGCGCGTTCATATTTACTCTTCTTGATGGGATGGATTGACTTGTAGTGCCCTCTGCAGCCCCATCTAATGCTGCAAATGCGTTGTCTGTTTCCATCGTATTTTCTGTAACCTCGGTAGGTACTTTTGATGTTTTTTTTGGTTTTTTCCACTCACAGGTATCTTGGTTGTCTGTTTTATCTTATGAAGGGGATGATGTCGACGTAATCGATGAAGATCTTGATCTTGTGAGATTTGGTTTCACTTGAGAATTATTTTTCTGTGAATTTTTGAAAATTCTTTCTAATTCAAAGGTTTCAAGTCTAGTTTTTCTTTTTGTAACATTTTTAGATGTTTTTAGGATCCTTGAGAGATCAGCGGCATCCAATGCCTTTCTTTTTTTATTTAACTCATTGGATTCCATTTTGGGCGAAAGCCCCACACGGCAAGGCGTGGTCGAATTAAATTATATTAAAGGAACTAATTTAATAGACGGCCTTTACTATTAGAACACTCTTCATGTAATTAATTTGCACAACGTATAAATGGAACTCCATGAAAATTCACATTAATACATACTTAAAACACTGCGAAATGGTGAGTATGACCTCCAAGCGATGCTTACTGAAGCGAGGCTGCAGTAAGACTCAAGCCCAAGGTTTATCCCCTTACGCCATCAGAGGGAACATCTATATCTTCTGTTCAGTCACATAATAAGACTCTCCATACAGTAGTTGGTCATCTTTCGGTGGTGGCGTCGCAAACTACTGGACTCTGTCTTTCTTTTATTAAAACATATAGTATGCGTCCTTATTCATTTGCTCTTACGGAAAAAAAATTTACTAAATAACATCGTAATTTTCAATAATTCAAATTGTATTCTGTAGACGGCAGCATCGTAAAAATCAACATACTGAAAGTCTAGTCCTGGATTACGATGTTACCATCGTAATTTTTCATAGGATTTTTTTGCCGTGTACTTTTTAATTTAAATATGATACATGAACACATTAACTTGATCTATAAAAAAAATGCTATGTTATTTTACAACGTGTCTACGATCGTGTCTTTGAATTTCCTCTTGATTCATTTTACTTTTAATAATTGTTTTAATAAATTTTCAACTTGACCGGAAACTTTCTGTCGGCAGTGTATGTAAATAAGGTTCACTTACAACACATGCGCAGTACCTTTCTTTTCTGGGTGAACAATGGCGCGAAAGATTTCAAAGTATTTGCATTTTATTTTAATCAATTTTATTATGAAAAAAATTAGATTATGAGGCATACACTTTTGGATTTTCCAAACTTTTTAATATCTATTTTCAAAAGTATCTAATCAAATCAAATCTTAATTTTTTTTTTTAATCTGACAATCACATTATTGTAAAAATTACCATCATATAAATTGTAAGAACTACAATACAAAAATTGTTGACGCTACCGCTGAATTATCTCTGTAAATTAGAAAAAAATTTGATTTTAACTATAATCTAATAAATTCTATTAATTATTGGCAGCGAACGGACTTCCTCAAGATTAAAACAATATCTCAGTAAGTGTGCATTGTTTTATACAAGACATTTATTCTAGCTGCTGATTAGCGGTTTGATTAAAAGCGAAACATAAAAGTGTTTACTTCCTAGAATTTACGATTATGTGAGGTTAAAACCTGTTAAAACCCCCTGGTGAGTACGCTCTTGATTTGTTCGAATGTGTAAAAAAGCACATAAAATACCGCAACTAACCAACTCTTGCTCGATCTTTTTTGATGCTTACTTAAAAGTAAACTGTCTTCATTTCGAGCATACCGCAAAAAAGTTATATCAATAATTAGGAAAAAAAAGCAGAATTTTCTTAAAAATTACATGGTTTCGTTCTTGACGTGCGCATTTTTCAAATTGAATTGTAGAAAAAAAAAATTAATTAAGAACAAACCACATTTTTACTAAAATTGTCTCTCTTTATAATTAAAGTTATAAATCTCAAGCTTGCCAACCGTAATTGACAAGCTGTATAAGATTTAAGAATACCAGTAGAAAAAGTTAAGCTTCAATTTTGAAAATCGATAGCACGTATTTTGTACACTGTGAATTATTTTTGTCAAGATCTACCATTGATAACTCTATTCCAATGTTATATATCTATTTATTATTTTATTGTACATTGGTATGTCTCTGACTATACCCTAAGCGAAATCCTTGACAAAATACAGGAAATCTGAATCTGCTGGACCTGCAGTAATTTTTTTCTATTTTAGAATTCCAATTCATCTTGACCTATTCAATTGATTAAAATACAGCTTACGACAATTCATAGGGTTCACTAGACTTCGTATCGGCTCCATTATATTTTTAAGCTCATCAATCGGAAATATAATTATTTGCTTGAAATACAATGTTATTGAATGGTTTTAATGAGTCATACAATACTATGTTTAATCATATTTTCATTAATCACTCATCATGAAAAAGTTTGCATCATAACTTAACTGTCCACTAAAAAATAAATTTTTAATTTATGTTGCATTAAATTTGATTATAAATAAATCAAAAAGTAAATTCAATATTATCAATTGACTGTTTGAATATTTACGAACGTGATAACTATCCTTTAAAATTAATAAACAGTTTTATTAACTATAATAATTTCACAATTTTCTACACTAAGAGAAAACATTTCTTTTGAAAAAATAGGCTTTGTTGTGATAAGAAATAAATTTGTTAAAAATTTTAAATAATTTTATTTCTTAGCTGAAGAAATAAAAATTTTTTTCACAGTTTCACATTGTTTAAAATTTTCAACAAATTGATTTCTTATTCCTACACAGAAAGAACAAGATTCCCTGGATAACATTCCGGATTATACCCAGTGACATCTGTAGTGAAAAAAATTACGAAAACGGTTAACCCTGACGGCGATCCCTGCAACTTCCCGCCAATTCGATACTTAAACGCTTGAAATTGCACTTATGACGTTTTTGAGCTCTTCGAGCTCAAAAATACAATTTGTGTGTTATTTTGAGCTCTCCGAGCTGAAAAAATGCTAGCCGTAAGATGGACGGTGTGGCTTAATGTATATAGAATAAGTGAAAGGAAATTTAGTATAGACCGGATAGCTCAAATGGTAGAGTAGCCGACATGTCTTCGGAAGGTTCTGGGTTCGAAACCCAGTCCGAGCAATCGAATAATTTTTTCGCGCATATTCTATACACTCACATTAAGATGATCCTCTCCACAATCCTTTCTCAATCCTTTCCTACCAATTATCCTGTTACGTGAATGTTGGAACGCTTCACGTAATAATTATCCGTAACTCCTATTCTTTCCCGCTTCACAGCATTATTTATATTTGTTAAATATAATTTTAAAAGCCGGACTGGGTTCTTCCCAGTTCCTCCGGCTTTTGTGTGTTGTTTTGGGCTCAATTTTATCCAACAAATAAGCCTAGCAAGAGTCTTAAAAAGTCGAATGCTATAGAGCAAATTATACAATATGTGTTTGTGAACTTTACAATTCAACTATTGTAAAAATTCACAGATGGTTTTTTTAAAAGAAATATTAGGGAGGGAGAGAGATAGAAGGTTGCACGAATTGGTACCTGTACAGTAATCGAAAAAAGAAACAAATATTTTCGTGCTACCTGGGAATCGAACCCAGAACTCTTTGTTGGCGGCCAGAGACTCTCCCTCTAGGCTATCCGAGGTAAACTAAGACTGGGTGAAAACAATAACTTCCCGATTTTTTTAAATCTTCGATTTTCTTAGCGGGCAGTTAAAAAATTTCAGATATGTAAAAACCTTTAAGCTTCATTGATCCTCAATCGTTAACATCCTATTTACGTTTAAAATTAATAAACTAATAAATGGAAATCAAGTGATATAAAATTGAAATGAAACTTATGTGACTTCCATTTATTCGTAACGTGACTGGTCAAATATATCATAAGCATGAAAGTATATACAATTCTATACTTTATTCAGGGGCATACTATATTTTAGTAGTAATGAAGGAACCGTCCATTAATTAGCGTTTTGTCAACTTATTCTACTTTGTTACAAGTGTATGGTGCCCGTTAAAGTGTAAAAAGCTCGTCTAAAGTCTCACCATAGTCTTTGGACTTGATAGTTGGAATTTAGCATACTTTAGTTACTTAACATTGTTTGAGAGTCAGTAAAACCAGTTTCAAAACTGTTAAATTAGTTTCTCAGAAGCATGAACTATCCGTCACTGCTAGCTACCCTAAAAGCGTTGTGGAACAAAGCTTTGTTTTTGTTTCTGGTTACACTGGAAAAGGTACTCTAAGGTAGTGCGTCCAGTCAGTCAACCAGTTATAAAATATTTCGTGCATTTAAAAACTTCATGATTCATGAGCTCATTCAATCCATTTTGTCTACAATTATTCATAACGTTTGATAGTTCTCTGATCTATAGAAAGCTTTATACAACACTTATTAATTCAAAAAGATTTACGTAAATAATTTTTTCTATAATTGCAGAGTAATTATACCTGCGTTCAATAATTCTTTTAGTGCATGAGTAATGCCTCGATTTTCTGAGAAACGCTTAAAAGTTGTATGCAAATACGGCAATTTTCTCTGAGATTTTTCAACAAACAAAAGCTTTAACTTCAACAATAAATTCAACCTATTTAATTATAAAGTTACATATTTATAAGTAATAACTTATAAAAATATTCAAAGTTAGTACTCCAAGATCAATACCGGAGTATATTGTAACGGTCTTACGAGTACTCGCGATTAAATAAATAATATAAAATTTAATGTTATTGTTTGTTTGACATAAAAATTGTTGTTGTATAGCAGCATAGCAGTAAATATATATGATTGAATATCGTAAGTAGGATTATAATAGATTTATAGTAGTCGATAGTTGACGGTCTGTAGGATAAAATAAATATATAGACGATATATAAATATTGTTATCAATATATCATAGACAATCGATAATAGTTATTTATAATGTTATAATCTTAGTATTGTTAAGTGTTTAAAAAAAGGGGAAGGGATTAGCTTCTCTGTATTCTGCGTTCACAACATACTAGCGAGACGACTAGGGTTAAGGAGTGAGGGTGAGGGTGGTCGCGTCATTGGTTGAAAGTGGTTGCCAGTAGTTGATTATTGCAACCCCATCGGCCTTGGCCCCATGTCCTCATTCATGCAAACGTTCCTGTGTTGTTATGACTAGTGTATCATGTTTCATTTTTTTACAGTACGATCATAATAAGAAATATTATTTGTCGCGTTACCATTGTTTTCTAAGCCTCATCAGTGTAATTAATTTTTTTAATTTATAGGTGCATAATTTAATAAATTCAATGTTGATTTCACTTGTTATATAATTTTTAAGTGAATATGTGACGATGTTTCTTAAATATTGTAGGCAGTTTTTGTGTTTTAAACTTTTTTTATAAGAATTTTTAATCATCTTTGGATATCTATAACTTGATTATGAGGTAAAAGACCTTCACAGTAAAAAATTTTGTGTTTGTCTTGAGTACGGTCTGTGCTAAAAATTTTTTATGTTAAAATAAAATTAAGTTTAACACAAAAATTGTGTTTGTTTTACACAAAATTTTTTACTCACCGAAAAAAAGAAATATTTGATCGAAATAAGATTTATTTATAAAATATTTGAGCGATTTAATTGCCTGAAATAAATAGTTTATTTGTGGTAAAGATATGGTTTATTTATTGTAAATAAATCATAGTTGAAAATAATGAACTTTTAAAATTTATTTTATCAATTTTCAGAAATTATAATGGCTTTAAAATGAAAAAAAAAAAATTATTTTTTATTCTTTTAGTTGAATAATGAAACATTTTCTGTGTTTTCTATTGAATGAAAGTGTTAATTATAGGTTAAGAATAATGTAAATTTGTTTTCGTAAAATATAATATTTTAAACAACTTATCATATAAGTTAGGTATGACTTTTTCTAATCCCCAATTAATTAATAGTTCATCTATCGATAAATAAAATTAGTGATTACTATTATGTATGCAAATAAACTATTTTTTGAAACGTCGCTGTAACTTTATGTTGTAATCAAAACAATCAACACTTGGTAATAATGGCGGTCGCTTTTAGCGCGGTTCAAGTGACGTCATGAAAGTTATAGTTGAAAGTTTTAATACCAAAGATATCGTTGTTTTCGACAAACTTAGCATCTTTACCACAAATAAATGATATACTTCTGACGAATAATTAAATAATCCGAGTCAACTGTTATATTTACTTGTACCAAACCTATATAGTTGTCATAAGGAAATATTTAAATAAATGACCCAAATAAATTGATTTATTTGTGAAAAATATTTTTTTTTTCTGTATACATAATATTGCACTGAAAAAAAAATTATTTTTAAGAAAACTATTTTTTGTTCAATTTCACTCGTGCTTGGTCGTACATAGTCGTATCAAGCCACACTGTAAAAAATTAGGAGTAAATTTGAAATGTAAAATTATGAAAGTGAAGATATTAAAGTCTGGTCCTGGATTATGTTGTAATAGTTGTAACTTTTCGTACAATTTTTTTCCGCGTAATTGGACCACTGGAATGAAGAAATAAAACACGCCATGTAAGGAGTAATTCTGACTTTTTTTATCAGCGGAGTCAATATGGATTTAAACCCGAATAACATCCGAGTGCGGAGTTTTTAGACAAGTAGAATTTTTTATTCAGCTGAAACAAATTTCATTTACCGAATTACTGACAAATAGTTCAAAAAATGTATCTAAAGTTTAAGTTTGTCAATAAAAATCATATTTATCCTAAAAATTGGATTTGCTTGGAATATTGAACCCAATTTTCATGATTAATTTTTTTTTAATAAGTTTCTTAAGAAGATTAATGTTTTTAAGAATTAGCTCAAATAATTGTTTTCAAATCTGCAGAGCTAAAAAAGTTGTTTTTAAAAAATTTTTAAAATTGCTACATAGTTTAATAAATTTTTCAAACATTTGTGCTAATTACTACTGATTGCACCCGAAAAAAAACAACTTATAAATTAAAAAGTAATCTTACAGAATTGATAAAATTTTTGCAGCTTTAATTTTTCTTACAGACTATTAATATAATATAAATCTTCTTTTTCTGTTTTTTTAGGTACTGGAATCAATCTGTCGGAATTGGGGAACGAGATGAAGAACTGAAAGTATCCATTTTCTCCATCGAGGTTTGAATAAAAACAAAGGGTAAGCAAGTGTAAACGAACAACAATGAAAATGGCAGAGCATAGAAGTTGAAATAGACCCTACAAAGCATCGGCAATCTGCCTCTTCCTTTGCGGCCAGTGACATTTTTAAAGCTAAGGTACGACCTTATTGTTTAATAATTGACATAAAAAAAAATATTTTTTCATTTTATTTTTTATTATCGATTATTCGTTACCGCATGGTGATATAGTTTAGTTATTCTTGCATAAAATCATCGTTAACATCGTCATTCTTATAAATTTATTCTTAGAATCAACCCTGACCCCCTCATTCAGCTTGACTCCATTCATCCTTGAAAGCTTATTTTTATCGTTATTATAATGGTGCAAATAAATTTAAATATCATAATACAATTTAAGTACTATTGATATTTTTTTGCATGAGAAGTATTTACTGTATACCCATTTATTAAAGGACGAGAAGACGAGAGGACTTGATACTACGAATACCCGAGAGTAAAATAAAAAAAAAGTGATAGCTTGTTCATAAATTATTAATTCAGTTATATTATGCAGTACCTAAGCAAACAGCTTGTTTATCGAGCCACCCTGATACGGATACACTTTATATTATTATACGTATACGATATACTTTTCGCTAAAATTAAAGACGTGGAAAAATTCTTGTAATGTTCTAGTTATTTTTAAAATATTCTATCTTCACAAAAAGGTTTTAAATTTCGTTTTTCTGAGCATTGATCATGAGAAATTGTTAGTTACTATCTTTGTTGTTGTATGGAGAAAAATGAGCTCGATAAATATGGAAAGAATAATAGTCGAGAATGGAGAAATTTTGTAGCGTCAGTTAGCCGACCTGCAAACAGGGTTTGAGTGATGAATGGAATTTATATTTACAAGATTTAGTGCCAAAGAAAATTACGACTGTCAATTGATGTAATAAATATTAAAAATGAAAAATTTTATCGTGAAAAAATTTTTTCATAAAAATTTATGCGCAAAATTACTGGATAAAATTTCGTTATATTTTTTGAAACTTTATAAAATTATATAAAAATTACTCCTTGCTCGTGGAAAAATTTTCTGATAGAATCTTTGCCTACGATAAAATTTAGTAGAGTTGTATAAATTTTTATTAATCTCTATAAAATTTTATGAGTTTTCATATATAAGATTATATAAAATTTTTTTTCGGGAATGATTTAACGTAGAAATTTTTCAGCTCAATTGAAAGAATCAAAAAGTTTGATTCTTATTAATTTTATTATTATCAAGAACTAGCTGTTCCCTGATAGCTTCACGGCATTTTAAAATCTAGGCTTTAAATTTCACTTGAATATTTTTTTACTAACTTGCACAGATTCAAAATTCAATAAAATTCCCATTTACATTTTAATTTTATTCATGTAATTATTATAGCTAATATTATTCGTTATGAACTTTCGATGTGTAAATGTTGTAACATTCTCGTCAGATTATGAACAAAAATGAATAATAATTAATTTAAAAAAAAATACCGAATTTTTTTTCTAAGTAGAGTATTGAACGTTTCAGTTGAATTAATAGCTGGTATAGGTTTTAAAGGTGTAGTTTAAAAATTCATAGCCTTCATTACAGCAAACATTTCTGGCGATTTTCATTTTTGTTAGTGACATAAATTTTTTAAAAAATATACGTAGATCACTCCAAGCAAAATTGATCACTTTTGAAACTGATCCGTTTTAATTTGGCTGAAATTTTTTTTTTCTAATCTATTAAAAGTATTTTTCAGAAAATTTTAAAATTTTTTATCCAACCCAAAGAAATTGGCTTTTTTTCAATGAGCTACAACTTTCTAAAAAATTGACTGATTAGAAAGATTTATTTTTCAAATTTTTTTATTTTTGAATGAACTTTCCGGAAAAAAAAAACTCTAAGATATTAAAATCTATGACATTTTTCGAGAAAAATCTATTTTTTCTCGAAATTTGTCGTTCTCGTTTTTACTGAAAATCTTAACTAATATATATGTATATAGCTTTTGTCACAACTTTTTTTTTGTAAATTAAAAAAATAATTGTTTTTAAAAGTTAATTATTCTTTTAGTTTCCGTCAATTTTACAGCTACGTTATATCGACGTCAAATATTTACTTCGGGACTAAAAACTAGTTGAGATAAAGGAAAAAAAATCCCACTGTCGATTTTTTAGCTTTCCTATCTCGTGTTTCAATATCCAGACATTTGGAATTTTTCATTCAATTTATCCACGAGTAGTAAGTGTTTTTGTACTATTCAATAACATACGAGCAGAGTTTTAAGCGGCAACTCATTAAACTCTGTCAGAGCGTCTGAAGTAATTATTTTCCACGTCATTATTCAATGGAGTTCCTCGTAATGTGAATGTAGGTTATAGTTATAACTATATAGTGTAAAGTGTAAAATTGTCCCAGCTGAAGAATAGGTCTCACTATGCTTATTCAACTTACCCCTTCCTTTATACCCCCACTGTGAAATTTAAGACCGTTTTATAGTTAAGACAACCTTAGGTTGTAGTGGCAGCGCTCCGGTTAACCTCACATTAATAAATGATGAATGTATGCGAAAAAAGTAAATAGAGGTAAAAATAACTGCCTGAAATTAGCATTAAAGGCGGATTATCTGAAACACATTAAATACTATTTAAAGCCGGTTAGAAGAGTACATTGAGAGAAAAATATGGTTCTCTGAACTAGGAAAATCTAGTTAAACAGTATCACCACTACACAGAAAGAAAAATTTCTTGACTGGAAAACAAAATTCTTGGCTCAAGAAAATTTTCGGATGCCTGAAGGAAGAACGAAGTTGTGTTGGCGGAAGTAAAAATTTTTCTTGAAATTTTATTCATGGTAGAAGTAATTGTTTCTTAATTCAAATTATCATAAATATTTGATACAATAAATTTTTACATTTGATCAAGATTTTTAGATACTTTAGAGAGGCAGTGCCACCTACTTCAGCTGAAAAAAAAGTTTTCGCACCTAAAGAAAATTTTTCTCTTGAATATTTAATACCCATTTTATATTATTTTAACGTGCAATTATACATATTGAATGAAAAAAAATGATTCTATATTATTTGATCTTCCCATTTGACATGTTAATCAATTAAAATATTAATGGAAATTTACTTCTATCGAGATATTTAATTTTTTGGAGCAAGTAGCTGAATATATTTTCTCTAAAAAAGATTTAAATAAATTTTCTTGGATCAAGATACGCATTTCTCAAAGCAAGGGAATTAATTTTGTTGGAACAACTCAATTTTCTTGTGTGAAAAAAAATTTTTTTTTTTCGCTCAAGAAAATAATTAGGAAGAAAAATATTTTCTTGGCTCAATAATTGAAGCTTTTTTTCTGTGTATTTAATTGAAATTCTTATACCTCAAATTATTTATTACATTGAACCCAACTACATAGAAATATTTTTAGTTAAATATGGGCTCAATAGCCATCTTGATTCTCTTAAACTCAGAAAACAGAAATATAACTCGGATAGCCTGGACCAAGTATCGAACCCGGTTCTTTGGGTTACGCACCAAGGGCTCTTCCAATTGGAAGAGACATCATCCATAAAAACCGTTCAATCACCTAATAATTTTTTGTTTAGCACGATAACAGAAAAAGATTTATTGAAATATAGTCCATATAACTATTTATCAATAGTTACGTCAACTAATGCGTAGTTTGAGTAACTACAAAAAAATAAAAAGGCCACTCGGCAGCCGAAATGGATGTAGATTTCATACTTCAATAAAAATAATAAGTTTAAAGGCTTTTAATCAATCAAAAGTTTTAAAATTTCAGTAATTTCGAGAAAAAAAACCAATGCAACAGCAAATTTTGTAAAAAGATAGCAGATTTAAATGCAATTTTTATTTGACATATTTACCAAAATATGAAAATTAAAGCTTACTCAAAGAGCTTTCAGGTACATTTTACAAAAATTCAATACAATTTCGCATTCAAAAGTTGCATCATGAGGACCAATGCAATAGTTAGATTTCTATGAAATCTACTAAAAACTTCAAAAAAACTATATTTTTATATACTTGTGACGTTATAATTCAGCTAACTATGCACTTTTTTCTTTATAGAAAAAATTATTATTACCTAACGATAAAAATTAATGACTGCTTTGATTGAATCGTATTTTTTATCTTTTACTTAATTTTATTCCAATAAAGGATACACTGAAAAAAAAAGTTTTTTTATACCCGGAATACTGAATATTTTTTAGTCGAGTTTTCTTGTACGAAGTAAAAATCAAGTTAAATATTTTAGATTTAAGAAAACTGGTATTTTAAATCTGAGAATACCAAGTTTTTTAACAGGACTAAAACTAAATTCTATGTTACCATAGCAACCGTGACGGTGGCGCCACTATTTTGTCATTTTCCTCGAATCTACAGTGTACGCGTGTTTTTTAGTTATTAGTTTACCTCCTGCCTGAGTCTAGTTACCTAAATATTTATTTCTGTAAATTAAATAATTTATAAATAATAAATAAAAGTATTAATCATCAATATTACTTCCCCTTACTCCCTTACTTATATGGATTCTTAGATGCAAAAGAAGTTGTCAGAGTGGAATTTATCATCACAAACAAATTTATAACTCATTTTAGCAAATCAATTTATCATTTTATAAATCAATTTTTATAATAAGGTAGAAAACCCAGTTATTTTCACTGGCCTAGTTATTTGACACTTGCAATTTTATTCTAATTAAAAAAATAAAATGTTCTCAAAAAACAAATTATCTTAAAATTTATAATTCAAATATAATGTTTATTAAATTATCAGAGTTTTTAATTAAAATAAAATTGCAAGTGTCAATAACTAGGTCTTTTACCTTAGTAATGTTATTAGTAAATTAGTAAAATAATGCTATTAGCAAAAAATTGCAATTTTTTGACAACAATAAGAATTAAAAAGAAGAAAAGAAAGGCTTAATATACTATTTTACATTTTTATTAATTTTAGTGTGATAAATTGTGTATAAATGAAGAATTATAAAAAGTATAGTTTCTCATAATTATCCATCCTAAAGATTCGTGTCGACCAAGCGAGGTTAAGTCGGCCATATTGATTGTAGTATTATAATAATGAGAATCCGAACAAAAACAGTTTCACTGTAAAAAAAATCGCGCCAAGTCCACGTTCATAAGACTATTAAGAAAAAAAAAATTAGTTTTTTCTTTACAAAAAGATATAAAATAAAAAAATTAAAAAATCCAAGTAACCAATATGA